>JAACNH010000487.1:0-111775 GCA_019447015.1 Hymenochirus boettgeri | reverse complement strand
AAAATAAAACGATTCAAACATTCGATAATTATCCCATAAACGATTCGAACATTCGATAATTATCCCATAAACAATCGAACATTCGTAAATTAATCCCATAAACGATTCGAACATTCGATAATTATCCCATAAACAATTCGAACATTCGATAATTATTCCCATAAACGATCGAACATTCGATAATACCCATAAACTATTGAACATTCGATAATTATCCCTAAACGATTCCAACATTCGATAATATCCCATAAACAATTCGAGGATCGTTCGATTATCGAATTCGATATTATCTAAAGTTTGAAAGTCAGAGAAATCCAGGGTACTTCGAGAAGTCCGAGTCCATTCGAACTTGATAGTTCAGCTCAAACACGGGTTTGAGTTCTAGTCCATCTCTAACTATATATAGAATTCACAAAGGCAATGACAATTTATTAAAGGGCATGTCCACCAAAAATGTAGAAATCTTCCAACCTTTTCATTATTACATAGCATGTCCCCTAATATTAGACCCAAAATCCCTTCTGGTAGCCATGTCCTGTCTACTGCATTCTCCACTCCTTCAAAACGATTGAGATGCTAATGACATGGCCCTGATTGGCTGGGGTTCCTAGCAAAGGCCAAACTGCATTATGCAAGCTTCTATTAGGGTTAACATAACCCAGTGCACATGCTCCCATCGTAACAAGCTCATAAAGTGGGGGCAGGGACTAATTATGTAAACTTTGGTGCTTTGATTTTGATTATCTGATGGGATTCTACTTACAAGACTGGAGCAGTCTCCTCAAGACCCCAAGTGTGTGTATATTGGGGATCCCAAGAGATAGAGGTTTGAGCCGACAATACGTTGGCCTTTCTTTGCAAGTTATTGATTATAATAGAAGGGCTATTATCTGAATGAATCTCCCTACACTGGCTAGGTGGAAGACTATGGTGATGCATATGCTTCCCTATACGTCCTGTACTTATCTTTCAACTCTGGTGCGAGTTCCCCGCTTCTGTCCGTTGGTTTCCTTTATGGGACCAACATGGGGATTGTGGTCTGGGTTTACTGAAGGTTTGGAGAAGGTTAGTAGTTGTATTTTGGTGGACATGACTTTAAAAATCCACACCCAGCACCCAACAATAGTGAGAGTTCTATAACTAGGATAAAATAGAAATTCTTTCCTATATGTAAAGGAATTCCAGTGTATTATATAAATCTATAATGTCCCCTTACCTCTATACAGTATATAATGTATATATTAATATTACAGAACCGACACACCAGCACAAGGAGAATGGTTATAGCTGTGGTTGGAACGGTGGTTGGTTCATTTCTCATATTTATATGTATTATTCTGTTTACATATTCATAAAAGAAGGTAAGAGACAGAAATATTCCATACGTCTACCAATGGAATATCAGAATACAACGTACATTTTGAGATGAGTGTGGGTCCTTTTAAAGTAATTTTTCTTTAAAGAGATGTTAGGAGGCCCCGTAACATTGTACGATATAAACAATATTTAGAGGTAAAAACTCTGGTCCAGATTGATTGTTCCGGTACAAAATGTTTATTCAATAAGAACATATCTGATTGGACAAGCCCCACACGTACATTTATTTCATCCTAATCCCCCAATCGATTTTAATCAGGATTATAAGATAGTGGAAGTACTTTATCTTTGTACATTATTAGTTCACATCAACTGTCTGTTAAATGTGGGGTGATGGACAGGTGGGCGGACTTGCTGAGATACCGGATGATGAAGGTTGAACTGAACTTCTCATCTCTGACTCCCACTGTAATATGTACATAGTGACAGTTAAGTTGGCCATACACTAGGCAGACATTAGATAGATTTAAGTATCTAATGTCTAAAGACCACATTTTACAAGTAGAGATGACCGTATAAAGTTTGGTCCTTTTTCGAAATTTGAACTTCATTAAAAGTTTGAAAGTTCGAATTCGGACCCATTAAGTCAGGCGAGTGATAGTTGGTGTGACAGTAAGTTGGTAACTTACTGTAAATGGCTGTGGCACCTGGGAATTGGTCCGGGGAACATGTACTATTCACCAAAAATTGTTAAAACACTTCTTAAACACAAGCGGTCAATTCTTGGGTTCTGCGCAAGGTACATTCGAGGGTTAAGGCAATTCGAGGGTTACCGAACGATACTTTTGAGGGTTACCGAAAAATAGAACCATAATTTGAGGGTTACCGGAAATCGGACGATAATTTCGAGAGTTGCGAACGTACATTTGAGGGTTAGCGAAAACGATCATAAATTCGAGGGTTACCAAAAATCAAAGGCACATTGAGGGTTAGCGAAAACGATCTGACTTTCAAGGGTTACTGAAAACAAATGATACTTTCGAGGGTTACCAAAAATCAAAGGCTACATTCTTGGGTTAGCAAAAAAAAGATCCATACAGCGAAAAACTAGGATACTTTCGAGAGGGTTAGTGAACGGCTCGTAAATTTGATAATTAGCGATTATAGAAAATACAGCCGCGAGTACAAAAAAAAATCATAAAGTTTAGCTCGAACTTGGGTTTGAGTTCGGTTTTGTGTCCGTCACTATTACAAGCAGCGGTGGTTTTAATGAGAGTTCCTATCTGACCCATTCTTTTGTGATCTCTAATTGATTGTATGAAAGAATGGGCTAGGCAGTTCTAGATAGATTGAACATCTTTCTAATAACTTAAGTAGTGTATGGGCACTCAAGTACAGAGATGTGACTACTGTGATGTCCTCATGGGCCCATGGTGGTCTCTGAACATTCCAACTTACGTTAATGTTCACTCTTCTCCTGACCATCGTTTGCATTTCCCCTTACTTACCCATCACAAGTTGGGAGACCAACATTGAAACCAAGATCATTCTTATAGAGATCCATCTGCAGTGAGGCCCTGAATTCAGCCATAGCCATAGTCCTGGGTATTCAGGATTGTAAGCTCTACAGGGCAGGGACCTCCTAAACTCTTGTGGCAAAGCTCTAGCACTTCTATTTATAAGTTATAATTATCCCCCTTGTATGGATTTATTGTATTTTATTATGTGCTGTGTCCCCATGTGTCCCCAATAAACTATACATACATACATCTCTATGATGGAGCATCGTTATCAGGATCCTGTGGGTGTCTGTAACACAATCATCAACTATTCATTTAACACAATATGTCCCCAATAGCCACATTGATGGCAAAATGCAAAATCCAAACTGTAAAACGGGGTTATTTCTTCCAGAACCACCAAACTTTCTGAAATACTGGAGCGTGAATATTTGGTCCATATGGACAAGGCGACTCTGTCCTGTCACATCTCTGGTTATCGCCCCAAAACCCATCAAAATCTCATGGTTTTAAAAGAAAAGATAAAGAACCAATGGAAATGACTCCTGGAAAGATGGGGATAACAGATCCGTTTGGTGTTTTCCACGAAGCCCAGGATAGACATCATGTGAATGGGGATCCGGGTGGAACATCTAGTGGGGGGTCAGTGGGTAATGAATAATCCGTCCCATAAGAAACCCCTGAGAGTGGAATGTCTCCTACGGTGAAGTCAAAGTAAAAAAGGATTTACGACTGTCACTGTATAATCCATATAACCCCCAAATAGAGGAAGAGATGGAGCAGAATTCGTCCTACATGTGACCCACTAATGCAGGGGCCACTCTCCGTTACTCGTCAGCTGAAGGTGAATGGAGGTGAGTGAGATTTACTCTGATCTCCTTTCATTGTTTTCCATTTTCTTTTTGTTTTAGGAAAGTTTTGCACCACCAGGAAGATTTTCTTTGTTACCGAGTTCCTTGGTATTTAGTTGACCTGAATGAAGCCCAGAGAGGTCTAACATTGTCTTGTCCCATCAGACTCTTTATCTCGGGTATCTGTTGTATTCAATTAGATCAACTGGACTTGAAATGTAGTTCTTGAAGACGGTTCGCTAGTCATCCGATGGCTTTCTCAATTCAGAGGACTTGTACAAGAATCTGTGGCAATTGTGACCCTGGAAATCCCAATGACTATCACAGCCAAGTGTTAAGGGCGTGATTGGATAGTGCAAAGAGGTGTTATAGGACTGCCCAGAGTAAGGGTGTTAAAACAGCATTGTACATGGCGACGTTGTGTCAACCCCCCACCTCTATTTAGGTTGGTTTCTTATTTTCACATAAATGGCCCTCCTTAACACCTCTCTTGAACCAGTCACGTTCCTCGCCAATATGTAACATTACAATCATCAAAGGTATGTCTTTATCCTTAAGATGCAGATACACGGCTGAGTCCTGACCGAGGAATTGGCTTTCTGTGCTGGGCCATACGTTGATGCAGTGATGTTTGGTCTCCCCACATACAAATCAGAGCAATCTTCACTGCCACTGCGTATATGATGTCACTCTTCACTGCACTGCACCACATATAGATGTCGCTTTTCTTGTGTTTTGGTATTGGGCTTTCGATGTACCAATTGCTGCCTCAGTGTGTGTTCGGTTTAAAGCAGACAGGGATACGATGTTTATGAAAATTCTTGTTAATTTCTCGGAGACCCTGCTACATATGGATGACCATTTCTTCCTCCTGTCTTGCTTTTCCCTTCACTGTTGGTATTCGTGTCTTTTCTTCCTTCTAATCTTTTGACAAAGGCCCAGTGGTATCCACAAGTTTTAAGGGCTCCTCTGAGATGTTTCATTTCTTTAGCCTTCGCCTCTGTGCTAGTGGGGATGTTCTCGGCGCTGTGTTGCAGGGTTCTGATGACACCAGCTTGTGATCTAAAGGGTGGTGGGAGTCAAACATCAAACAAGGGAAGATACAAAACAACAAACTGGCTTTCTTGGACTGCTTGGTAGAAGTTAAGGAAAATGGTAAACTGGAAGTAGAGGTTTACAGAAAACCAACACACACAGATCAGTATTGATGTTTGACTCCCACCACCTTTAGATCACAAGCTGGGGGTCTCAGACCCTGCAACACAGAGCCGAGAACATCCCACTAGCACACGAGGCGAAGGCTAAAGAAATGAAACATCTCAGAGGAGCCCTTAAAAATTGTGGATATCCAGACGGGCCTTGTCAAAAGAAGTAGTAGAAGGAAAGAAAAAGAACCACGAATACCAACAGTGAAGGGGAAAAGCAAGAAGGAGGAAGAACATGGTCATCCCATTGTAGCAGGGGTCTCCGAGAAAGTAAGAAGAATTTTTCAAAAAAAACACCGTATCCCTGTCTGATTTAAACCGAAACAACACACTGAGGCAGCAAACTGGGAAACTCCGAAAGACCAATACCGAAACACAAGATAAGACTGATATCATATCATATGCAGTGGCGACGTGCCGTAAAGAGTGACATCATATATCATATAGCAGTGCAGTGCAGTGAAGAATGCTGTTGATTTGTGTTGGGGGGAACCAAACAGCAACTGCATCAAAGTATGGCCCAGCCACCGAAGAGCTAATTCTCAGGTCAGGCCAATGTACCTGCATCTTAAGGATAAAGGGACATACATGAAGATTGTAAAGTTAACATATTGGCAAAGGAACGTGAACTGGTTCAAGAGAGGTGTCAAGGTAGGCCATTTATGTGAAAATAAAGAAACCAAGCCTGAATAGAGGTGGGGGGGTTCGACACACCAACTGTCTGCCATACA
The DNA here is from genome assembly GCA_019447015.1 of Hymenochirus boettgeri. Lineage (NCBI taxonomy): Eukaryota > Metazoa > Chordata > Amphibia > Anura > Pipidae > Hymenochirus > Hymenochirus boettgeri. The sequence goes on along the minus strand of JAACNH010000487.1, from coordinate 106,151 downwards.
ATGCTGTTTTGACACCTTATCTGGGCGTTCCTATAACACCTCTTAGCACTATCCAATCACACCCTTAACACCTGGCTGTGATATGCTAATTGTGACTTTCCAGGGTACATAATTGCCACAGATTTTGTACAAGTCATTCTGAATTGAGGAAAGCCGTCGGATGACTAGCGAAACGTTTCAAGAACTATAAAACTTCAAGTCCAGTGATTAATTGAATACAATAGATATACATGACCGATGATGGAATGAGACCTTCACAAGCATATCTAGTCGGGTGTTTAGGTCGAAATATCTCAATCACTTTCCTGCTCACTAACTTTGACTTTTTCTTCGTTCCTTAGTTCCCCCAAAGTATCCAAAATTGTGTCTCCGCCTCGTATAATCCATGGAGAACTCACTGAACCTGACCTGTTCCATCAATGGGTTTAAACCAAAAACCAATATCTGTAACTTGGCGAATTGAAATTGATTTATGGGCAGAAGACGAACTTCTATCTTGGGATGATGAAAAACCACCATCCATGATGATAAATATTCACACAACATATCAGGTCTGAACATGAAGATAATTCTATAGAACTGTTTTAAGTTCTTTGACCAATGGAGACCAACTGTAATGGAAGATCATAATTTAAATACATTGTGCCGGATTCTCCACCATGCAACAGGCACAAAAGCAGAGGAAAGTGTGAAGATGTAGTATCAGGTAACTAATGTTAATTGTGTTACAGCCCAACCATCACAACTTGTATCTTATGACATGGACCATTTGGGAAATACTAACAAGTAAAAGACTCCCAATGGGGGTGGATAATCTGGCATTCCGGGGGGAGAACATTAGATAGAAATAGTGGGTGATTTTAAAGTATTTAAAGGGACTCTATACTTTTGCAGGCATTATCTGTGAGTTCCATGACGGCCACTGCCTTACTGTCTGCAAGTGTAGACCAATAATAGCTCTCTGTATTAACTCTGTAGTAAACCTCCCTAGAGGTTTTTTGGAACGTTGGTAACTATGAAATTATGGTCAGTGACCAAACTCGAGTTATTAATTAGAGAAAATAAATCAGACCCCATGTTAGTCATTTAAATTTCCCAATATCCATGTTCCTATGAGAAGTGCTCTATTCTAAATCAGTGTTCTTCTTAAAGGAAAACTAAACCTAATTGTTTATACTCAGAATTGAAAAAAACCCCTTAAAAAACATCAAACAAGGTATGAAATACCACATACAGTAAATTGTATTAAAGTAAATGTAAGACTGTTAAGAACTGATGAAGTATCTGTGTGTATGGGCAGTGTTAGACCACACCTGCTACCTCAGTCACATGCTTCTTGCTCTATCTGTCCCTGTAAAAGGATTGGCTAGAGATTATTAATGGTTTGGACCAACTGTAACAAAGTTTCGCCTAGCTAAGGGACTGAGATGTGCGAGAACATATAATGGTCATTGAAAAAACGCGTGTGTGATACTAGGAATGCTGAGAAGTAAAGCACAAACCATATGTCTTTTCCATATGGGTCCCTCTAATACTTAATTGGTGGGAGGCCCTAAACAGACAGAACTATATGTGATTTGAGTGTCGGCAGAAGAGGGAGCGACGCGCACCCACACAAGGGGGGGGGAGGCGGTCCCAATCTCCAAACTGCAGCATGCACTATTGCAAAGGATTATAAGGTTGGCAGGCCGTGAACACACTCAAGGTAGAATAATTGAGTTAGGTGGGCCAATGTGTCAACGCCATTGTATGGCAGACCCTCTGAATTGTTTTCATTAAATTAATGAGTTAAAGGAGCAGGTTCCACCCCCATAAAAGATCTATTAATCTCTCCCTACCAGATTAATAAGAGCAGCATTCACCTCCACCATGTAGGTAGTGGTAATCATGTTATTCTCACATCCCAAGCTCAACAGGTATCTATTGATGCTAAAGGAATCCCTCCCCCCAAATAAGATTATAACAATGCAACCGCATGTCAACAGCTGAGCTAGACGGGGCTTCTGTCACTGCTAAACCTTGCCGCGTTGGTAGATATTTGTAGATGTTGCGATTACTGGCAGGCTCCTGGCACCCCTCCTCCTTTTTTTCCCTCTCCCTCGATATCGTCCTTTCCTGGGCCCACTTTATCACCGGCCTTCCCTTATCCTCTTCGCGCCACACTGCCTGTTGTCCTTCCCTCTCCCTCTCCTGGCCCAGTTCTACTCTCCGATACCCCTAGCGTGAAAAAGTTCCTTTTTAATTGTGACTAGCACCCCCATGGGTCGGATGCCCCAACCGAATGTAACTCGGTGAGTGCTTGCAAAAGCTCCCCAAAAACTTACTTACCTCATGCCTTCTTCCTACGGCTGCAACTGAATGACCAGGCAGACCGCGTCCGTGATTTGGTGACGCGTCAGAAATCCACGAGACGCTGCTGCCGGTCCCGACGACTCTGCTTTGCATTCTCGCAAGCAGAGGGCCGGGCAGGTGCAGCGGATAAGGAAAGAACCCAAGGAGGATAGTAAAGTTAAGATGTTTGGGGTAGGGTTCTAGCAAAAAATATTCAAATACTAATCAGGAGGGTTGGGGCTACCAGACATGGGGGAGCAGCACTTATCAAAAGTTATTTTTTAGAAGGACGGGTGGCACATGCCCTTAACTTTAGTAGAGTGTAATTATCTATCGCAAAACACACTTTGCCATGTATAGTAGAGGCAAAATGTCTGTTTTCCTATAAAAGAAGGAGAGCTCAGTGTTCAGTCAGGTATGATTAAGCTGTTTGTAAACACAACAGGCCATCCACCAAAAAACTGTGCCACCACAAGGGGGAACCAAATGAACAGTTGGTTCATGACCACCCAAATTTAATTGGTTCCATTAACAAATTTGGTTAGATGAAAGGTTTTGTCATGTTCCAAAATGCCACTGAAGCTACTTCTAAACATTTTATGCCTTGAAAACTTATGCCTAAACAAATTTAGCCAAAACTCTACACTCTAAACACAAGATTCCTTACAAAAGTACACTGAAATAAAAATATGAGATTATAACGTTTAATTTAACTTTCTTTCTGCATACACAAAAATTCAATAAACTTTATCATGTAAAATTAAAGTACTTGGATGTGACACAACACAGGTGGCTTCAACTTAAATCAACTGAGCAGACATGAAACTTCTGAATCAAAGGTTTTGCCGAAAGCATTAAAGTAGTTTGCATACATTAAAAAAATAAACCATTAGTGCTTTTGAGTCCATCAGTGCAAATATGGACAGCACGTGACAGCAAGTCTTGGATTACCATTACAACGATTCTGTAATTAAACACACCAAAGCTACAAAATTATAGCTGTGATGTTTTGTTAATATCCATGATAAAAATACTCATTGCAGTTAGCTAAAACAGATCCTTCGCTCTTTAATGTAAAATTTCAAGTATATGGGTGGTCATTACTTTCGCTACAATTCGCGATGTTTTGTGGTGTAGTCGGCGCTTCGGGTTGGGACAAATGGACTGTCGGTCACCATCAGATATTCCTGGCTGCCCAACCGATTCCAAGACACTTCAGTGGTCGGCTGGCCAGACATACTGTGGTGCTACCAGTACTGTACGATAGATGAAATTGCTACCAGTATGTAAGGGAAAAAATCCATGGTTTTCCAGTATTAATGAAAATTAGCAGTTGCGCCAGTGTTAATGAAAGCCATGGCTACCAGTATGTAAATAAACATTCCCACAGCTACCAGTATGTTGATTAAGTTTTCACCGGCCTACTAGTATTACCAGTTTTCTACCAGTAAATAATCACAGACATGTCTTATGTTGGATCCGTGACTATACCCCAAGATATGTTAATTTAAAAATTGTTCCGTATGCTACCAGTCTATAGTAGTGTCGAAACATATGAGCACGTTTGTTAGCCCATTTATAATGGATTACTGTGCCCATCTGTGACATTAAAATTTGCTTGGTAGCGTCTAATACTCGAGTATGTAAGACACGAAGTTTTTCCAGGCGTAACACTGCACATGCATGCAAAAAAACTTGGACCGGTTATGAACTCCTCGTAGGGCGATCAATAAGGACTTATACCTTAGCCACACCTCCTGCGCGTAGCCTGCTCTACCGAAAACATTCCCTGAACTCCGGCGCGACGGCATATGAGAGCGTCACGCAAGCGCCCAGGCTGCCAATCAGTACGTCAGGCGGCGCAAGTACAGGAATGAGCGAATTTCGCGGAATGCCCGGAATGGTACGGAGGACGCTTACCTTCAGATGGCACAACAGGTTCCCAAACAGGTAACTCTGGATGGAGGATATAAGAAGCCCCAGCAGATTCCGGACTTGGAGAGGTTCACAGCGTAACAAAAGCGTGTGACGGGTGGTAGGTGAGGTGGCAGTAGTTTCCAAACATCTTGAATGCCAAGTTTTACCATCGTTATACTCGAGGCTGATGTTCAACAACTCTTATTAGCGCTTTTTTAGGTCAAAATTGGTACCTACGGTTTATTGTCGCGGGACAGAGCGCAGATTTTTTACCATAGGTTATATACAACGGTATACTCTGTCTTGACAAAACTTAATTCTCTGGCACTATAATTTCTCTTGTCTTCTATTAACAAACTTCCTGGCTTGTATCTGTATGTTGGTTGGTCATGTTTGTCTCTCTGTCTATCCTATTAAGAAAACCTAGGTGTGGTGTGGCTTCATTGGGGTGCGGAACGGGGAGTGGACTAAGAAAAAAATCGACGCCTTGAGCGCTACGTCACATAAATTCACCAAGAGTTGCCCCTGAATCTTTGTCAGACACATATGAGACTACCATCTTATCATGATTCTAAAGGCTATTTTATAAAGGCAAAAAAAGAGCCCCCAAACATAAGATAGTCTAAAGTATGTGTTTGTGAATTCCTTATGATTTCAAAATGGCAGGGGACACGGTGCCATGGATCAAGACTGATGTATTAATACCGTAAAATTTCAATTTTTTAATTTAAGAAACTTAAGTGAGAGACACAGCTTTTGTATCTTTGTGAATGGGGATTGTCTTACGGCAATGTTGTTCTGGGACTTTAGTTCTTTAAACAAGAGATAAAATCACACTGACTGAAGGAGCTGCAACCAACATTGTCCGTAGATTTATTGCACAGTCCTGGCGAGCTCATGCTAGGGATCTCTGAGGGATAAGTCAAACTATTACGAGTAAAGCGGTTAAGGCCCCAGCCTCAAAATAATAACAATGCTAGGGTACTTGGAAACTTGACTTTTAATTGTATCATATAAAACCAATCATGACCACACACAGATGGATATGGTGCACTTGGGGAGATAGGATATGGTTTGTTGGCCTGAAACATTTTGAAACCCGAGAGATGTTCTGCTACTCAGATGTTAAGGCAGGTTCCATCACGTGTTTGGGTGTGGAATTGGTTTTATATGATAGCAATATAAAATGGTGACTTTCGAGCTCTTGCGTTCGAACATTGGATAATTATCCCATAAACAATTCGAACATTCGATAATTATCCCATAACGATAGTGAATTAAAAGTATCAGTGATTACAGTGTGTAACTGTAATTGTATAGTGAGTATAACGTATCCGGTGATTTACAGTGCATGTCTTACTATTATTGTACTGTATATGATATTAAAGTATACAGTGATACAGTGTGTATGGTACTGGATGTGAATAAAAGTATCCGGTGATTACAGTGTGTCTCCTCACATCATCCCCAAATTGTACTGTATATGATATAAAGTATCCGGTGATTACAGTGTGTATTGTACTGTTAGTGTATCAAAGATCAGTGATTACAGTGTGTATGGTACTGATAGTGATATAAAGTATCCGGTGATTACAGTGTGTATTGTTACTGTTATAGTGATATAAAGTATCCGGTGTTAAGTGTGTATTGTACTGTAAGGATATAAAGTATCCAGTGAATTTTCAGTGGGATTGTAATGTATCAGTGATATAAAGTATCCGGTGATTAAAGTGTGTAGTACTGTATAGTGATATAAAGTATCGGTGATTACAGTGTGTATGGTACTGTATCGGATATAAAGTATCAGTAGATTTACAGTGTGTACTGCTACTGTATAGTGATCATAAAGTAATTCACGGTGAATTACAGTGTGTATGGGGGATATGTAGAGTGGATATTAAAGTATCCAGTTGATTACCAGTGTGTACTGTACTGTATAGTGAAGAATAGTATCGGTGATTAAAGTGTGTATTGTAAGTTTATAGTGTATAAAGTTCCCGTGATACAGTGTGTGTATTGTACTGTATATGATATAAAGTATCCGGTGATTACAGGTGTATTGTACTCGATAGTGATATAAAGTATACCAGTGATTACAGTGTGTAGTGTACTGTATAGTGATATAAAGTTCCGGTGTGATTACAGTGTGTTATTGTACTGTTATAGTGAGATAAAGGATCCGGTGATGACAGTGTGTATTGTAACTGTATAGTGATATAACGTATCCGGTGATTTACGGGTGTATTGTACGTATAGTGAATAAAAGTATCGGTGATTACAGTGTGTATTGTACTGTGTAGTGATAGAAGTATCCAATGATTAAAGTGTGTATGGTACCGTATAGTGATACAAAAGTATCCAGTGATTACAGTGGTTGTATTGTACTGTATAGTGATATAAAAGAGTATCCGGTGATTACAGTGTGTATTGTTTACTGTATAGTGATATAAAAGTATCGGGATTACAGTGTGTGTGTATTGGTACTGTATAGTGATATAAAGTATCCGGTTGATTTCAGTGTGTATGGTACTGTCTAGTGATATAAAGTATCCGGTTGATTACAGTGGTATTGTACTGTATAGTTGATTATAAAGTATCCAGTGATTACCGTGTGGTTGTACTGTATAGTGTATAAAAGTAGCGTGTGCATTACACGTGTGTATTGTTAATGTATAGTGATTATAAAAGTATCCAGTGATGATTTACAGTGTGTATGTGTATTGTACTGTATAGTGAATATAAAGTATCTCAGTGATTAAAGTGGTATGGTACGGTATAGTGAATAAAGTCCAGTGATTACAGTGTGTAATTTGTACTGTATAGTGATTAAAGTATCCGGTGATGACAGTGTGTTATTGTACTGTTAAGTGATATAAAGGTATCCAGTTTGATTACAGTGTGTCTTGTACTTGTTATAGTGAATATAAAGTACCAGTGACTTACAGTGTGTATGTACCTGGTATATGATATAAAGTATCCGGTTGATTACAGTGTGTATTGTACTGTATAGTGATTTACAATAGATCGGTGATTACAAGTGTGTATGGTTCTGTATAGTGATATAAAGTATCCGGTGATTACAGTGTGTATTGTAATGTATAGTGATATAAAAGTATTCGGTTGTGATTACAGTTGTGTATGGTATGTATAGTGCATATAAAGTATCGGTTGATTACAGTGGTATTGTAATGTATAGTGATATAAATATCCAGTGGATACAGTGTGTATTGTAATGTAAGTGATACAAAAGTATCGGTGATTACAGTGTGTAGTGTATGTTTAGTGATATAAAGTATTCCGGTGATTACAGTGTTGATTGGTACTGTATCAGTGATATAAAGGTATCCAGTGATTACAGTGTGTATTGTATGTATCGTGATATTAAAGTATCCGGTGATTACAGTGGGGTATGGTCTGTATAGTTGATATAAAGTATCCAGTGTGATTACAGTGTGTATTGTACGATAGTTTTTTGGTGATATAAAGTATCCGGCAGATTACAGTGTGGATTGTACTGTTATAGTGAGACAAAGAGATACGGTTGATTAACAGTGTGATTGACGGTATAGTGATATAAAGTATCCGTGATTACAGTGTGTATTGTACTGTTATAGAGTGAATATAAAGTATCAAGTGATTACAGTGTGTATTGTACGTATAGTGATATAAAAGATTCAGTTGTTACAGTGTGTATTTGTACTGATAGTGATATAAAGTATCCAGGAGTACAGTGTGTAGTGTATGTATAGTGATATAAAGTATCCAGTGATTACAGTGTGTATGGTACGTATAGTGATTCTCAAGTATCCGGTGATTACAGTGTTATTGTACTGTGTATAGTGATATAAAAAGATACGGTGTTACAGTGTGTATGGTACTGTATATGATATAAAGGATCCAGTGATTACAGTGTGTATGGTACTGTATAGGGATATAAAGGATCCGGTGATTGTATTACAGTGTGTATGGTACTGGATAGTTGATAAAAGGTCCCAGTGATTACAGTTGTATTGTACTGTATAGTGGATATATAAAGTATCCGGTGATTACAGTTGTGTATGGTTAACTTGTACTATGATATAAAGTATCCAGTGATGATTACCCAGTGTGTATTGTACTGTATAAAAAAAAAGGGTGATATAAAGTAGCCGGTGATTACAGTGTGTATTTTGTACTGTATAGTGATACAAAGTATCCGGTGGTGATACATGTGTGTATTGTACGTTAGTGATATAAAGTACCAAGTGATTACAGTGTGTATTGTACTGTATAGTGATATAAAGTTATCCAGTGATTACAGTTGTATTGTACTGTATAGTGATATTAAAGTATCCCAGTGATTACAGTGTGTATGTACTGTATAGTGGATATTAAAGTATCCAGTGATACAGTGTTTGTATTGTTACGTATAGTGATTAAGTATCCAGTATTACCGTGTGTATGGGACTGTATAGTGATGATCAAGTTATCCGGGATTACAGTGTGTATTGTAGTATAGTGATATAAAGTATCCGGTGATTCACCAGTGTGTCTGTGACTGTATAGTGATATAAAGTATCCAGTGATTACAGGTGTATGGTTACTGTATAGTGATATAAAGTATACGGTGATTACAGTGTGTATGGTACGTATAGTGATACAAAGTTCCGGTTGTACAGTGTGTTTATGGTTACTGTATAGTGATATAAAGTATCCAAGTGATTACAGGTGTATGGACTGTATAGTGAAACAAAGTCATCCGGTGATTACAGTGTGTATTGTGCTGTATAGTTGTATAAAGTATCCGGTGGATTACCAGTGTGGATGGTACTGTTATCGTGTGATATAAAGTATCAGTGATTTAAGTGTGTATTGTACTGTTATAGGGGAGATAAAGTATCGGTGATTACAGTGGGTATGGTACTTGTATAGTGATATAAAGTATCCAGATGATGACGTGTGTATTGTATGTTATAGTGATATAAGTAATCCGGTTGATTACAGTGGGTATTGTACCTGGATATGATATAATAGTATCCGGTGAATTGATTACATGTGTGTATTGTTTACTGTATAGTGATATAATAGTATCCGGGTGATTACAGTGTGTATTGTACTGTATAGTGATATAACGTATCCAGTGTTACAGTGTTGTATGGTCTGTATAGTGATACAAAGTATCCAGTGATTACAGTGTGTATGTACGTATGTGATATTATTAAAGTATCCGGTGATTACAGGGTGATATTGTACTGTATAGTGATATAAAGTATCCGTTGATGACAGTGTGTATTGTACGTTATAGTGATGATAAAGTATACGGTGATTACATGTGTATGGTATTGTATAGTGATATAAAGTAGCCGTTTGATTACAGTGGTATTTTACTGTTAGGATATTAAAGTATCCAGTGATTACAGGGGGTATTGTACTGTATAGTGATATAAAAGGATCCGGTGATTACAGGGTATTGTACTGTATAGTGTGATATAAAAGTATCAGGATTACAGCGTGTATTGGACTGGTTATAGGATATTAAAGTATCCAGTGTATACCGTTGTGTTATCGGTACGGTATAGTGATATTAAAGTATCCAGTGATTACAGTGTGTATTGTACTGTATATAGTGATATAAAGTATCCGGTGATACAGTGTGTATTGCTACTGTATAAGTGATTTAAAAGATATCCAGTGATTACAGTGGGTAGGGTACTGTATAGTGATATAAAGTATCCAGTGATTACAGTTGTGTATTGTTACTGTATAGTGATATAAAGTATCCGGTGATTGATTTCAGTGGGTATTGTACTGTATAGTGATACAAAGTTCCGGTGATTACAGTGTGTTTATGGTTAGGGTATCTTATAGTGATTAAAGATATCCGGTGATTACAGTGGTATATGGTACTGTATAGTGATATAAAGTAATACGGTGATTACAGGGGTAGGTACTGTATAGTGATATAAAGTATCCGGTGATTACAGTGGTATTGTACTGATGTATAGTTGATATAAGTATCCAGTGATACAGTGTGTATGTACTGTATAGTGATACAAAGTATCCGTTGATTACAGTGTGTATTGTTACTGTATAGTGATATAAAGTATCGGTTGATTACAGTTTATGGTACTTGTATATGCTATAAAAGTAGCCAGTGAGTACAGGGTGTATTGTACTGTATAGTGATATAAAGTATCCGGTGATTACCAGTGTGTATGGTACTGTATAGTGATAGTTAAAGTATCCAGTGATTACAGTTGTGTTGTACTGTATAGTGATATAAAGTATCCGGTGATTACAGTGTGTGTCTTGTTTATGTTATAGTGCATACAAAGTATCCGGGGATTACAGGTGTATTGTACTGTATAGTGATATAAAGTATCACGGGATTACAGTGGGTATTGTACTGTATAGTAATATAAAGTATCCAGTGATTCAGTGTGTATTGTCTGTATAGTGAGATAAAGTATCCAGTGTTACAGTGGTATGTACTGTATAGTGATATAAAGTATCCAGTTGATTACAGTGTGTATGTGTACTGTATAGTTGATAAAGTATCCAGTGAGAGTGATTACAGGTGTGATGGTACTGTATAGTGATATAAGTATCCGCGTGAATACAGTGTGTATTGTACTGTATAGTGATATAAAGGTATCCGGTTTGATTACATGTGTATGGTACTGTTATAGTGAAAAAGAATCATGATTACAGTTGTGTATGGTACTGTATAGTGATATAAAGTAGCCGGGTGTGATTACAGGTGTTATGGTACTGTATAGTGATACAAGAATACGGTGATTTACAGTGTGTATGGTACTGTATCGTGATATAAAGTATCCGTATTACAGTGTTTGATTGACTACTGTATAGTGATACAAAGTAATCCGGTGATTACAGGTGTATGTACTGTATGAGTGATATAAAGATCCGGTGATTACAGTGTGTATGGTTATGTATAGGGATATAAAGTATCCAGTGATTTTTACAGGTTTGTGTATTGTCGTATAGTGATATAAAGTATTCGGTGATTACAGTGGGTAGGGCCTGTTATAGTGATAATAAAGTATCCCTGATTACAGTGTGTATTGTACTGTATAGTGATATAACGTATCGGTGATTCATGTGTGTAGTGGTACGTATAGTGATACAAAGTATCCGGTGAGTTACAGGTGTATTGTACTGTATCGTGATATAAAGATCCAGTATTACAGTGTGTATTGTACTGTATAGTGATTATATAGTATTCAGTGATGACAGTGTGTATTGTACTGTATAGTGATAAAGTATCCAGTGATTAAAGTGGGTATTGTACTGTATAGTGATAAAGTATCCAGTGATTAACCAGGTGTATTGGACTTGTATAGTGGATATAAAGTATCCAGTGATTACAGGTGTGTATGGTACGTTATGTGATATAAAGTATCCGGTGAGTACAGTGTGTATTGACGTATAGTGATATAAAGTATCAGGTGGGTTTTTTTTGATTTACAGTGTGTAAGGTACTGTTTAGTGATATAAAAGGATCCAACAGTGATTACAGTGTGTATGGTACTGTATAGTGATATAAAGTATCCGGTGATTCCAGTGTGTATGGTCGTATAGTGATAACAAAGATCCGGTTGATTACAGTGTGTATGGTACTGGTATAGTGATATAAAGTTCCCGTGTGATTACAGTGTGTTATGGTACTGTAGATGTGATATAAAAAGATCCAGTGATTACAGGGTGATTGTACTTGTATATGATATAATCGTATCCAGTGATTACAGTGTGTATTGTACTGATAGTTGATAACAAAAGTATCCGTGGTGATACAGTGTGTATGTACTGTATTAGTGATATAAAGTATTCCGGTGATTACAGTGGTATTGTACTGTATAGTGAATACAAAGTATCAGTGATTACCGTGTGTATTGTAATGGATAGTATATAAAGTATCCGGTGATTCCAGTTGTATTTGTACTGTATAGTGAATATTAAAGTATCCAGTGATTACAGTGGGTATTGTACTGCGTATAGTTGATTTATAGTATCCAGTGATTACAGTGTGTATTGAAACGTATAAGTTGATATAAAGTATCCAGTGATTACGTGTGTATTGACTGTATAGTGATACAAAGTATCCCGGTGAATTACAGTGTGTATGGTACTGTATAGTGATATAAAGATCCCGGTTGTGGAGTGTACCGTGTGTATGGTACTGTATAGTGATATAAAGTATCCAGTGATTAAGTGTGTATGGTACTGTATAGTGAGATAAAGTATTCCAGTGATTACAGTGTGTACTGTACTGTATAGTGATATAAGATCCGGTGATTACGTGTGTATTGTAATGGAGAGTGATATAAAGTATCCGGTGATTACAGTGTTGTATGTGCTGTATAGTGATATAAAGTATCCAGGTACAGTGTGTCCTGTACTGTATAGGATATAAAGTATCGGTTGATTACAGTGTGTATTGTACTGTATAGTGATATAAAGATCCAGTGATTACAGTGTGTATGGTATCTGTTAGTGATATAAAGTATGGTGATTACAGTGTGTATGTACTGTATGTGTATTAAAGTATCCGGTGCTTACAGTGTGTATTGTACTGTTAGTGATATAAAGTATCCAGTGATTTACATGTCGTGTATGGTATGTATAGTGATCTAAAGTATCGGTGATTTAAACAGTGTGATTGTACTGTAATAGTGAATAAAGGATCCGGTTTTTGATTACAGTGTGTAATTGTACTGTATAGTGATATAAAGTACCAGTGATTACAGGGGGTATTGTACTGTATATGATATAAAGTATCCGGTTGTGATTACGGGTGTATGGTACTGTATAGTGATATAAAGTATCCGGTGTGATTACAGTGTGTATGGTGACGGTGATAGTGATATAAAAGTATCCAGTGATTACAGTGTGACTGTTACTGTTAGTGATTAGAAAGTATCCGGTGATTAAAGTGTGTGTTATGGTACTGTATAGGGATATAAAGTACCAGTGATTACAGTGTGACTGTATGTAGTAGTGATTATAAAGTATCACGGTGATTACAGTGTGTATTGTACTGAAGTGAATTAAAAGTATCCGGTGATTACAGTGTGTATTGTACTGTATAGGATATTAATAAAGTATTCCGGTGATTACAGTGTGTATTGTACTGTATAGATTGGATATAAAGATCCAGTGATTACAGTTGTGTATTGTACTGGATAGTGATATAAAGTATCCGGTGATACAGTGTGTTTGTAGTTATAGTGAATAAAGTATCCGGTGATTACATGTGGATTGTACGTATAGTGATAAAAGTTGCCGGTGATTACAGTGTGTATTGTACTGTATAGTGATATAAAGTATGTGATTACAGTGGTATTGTTACTGATAGTGATATAAAGTATCCCAGTGAGTTGATTTACAGTGTGTATGGTACTGTATAGTGATACAAAGTATCCAGTGATTACAAGGTGTATTTACTGTATAGTGATATTAAAGTATCCGGTGATTACATGTGTATGGTACTGGATAGTGATATAAAGTATCGGTGATTACAGTGTGTTTTGTACTGTATAGGATATAAAAATATCGGTGATTACAGTGTGTATGGTACTGTATAGTGATATAAGTAGCCGGTTTGATACAGTGGTATTGTACTGATTAGTGATATAAAGTATCCAGTGATGACAGTGTGTATTGTACTGTATAGTGATATAAGTATCCGGTGATTACAGTGTGTATTGTTACGTATAGTGATATAAAGTATCACAGTGATACAGGGGTATTGTGACTGTATAGTGATATAAGGAATCCAGTGGTTACAGTGCTTATTGGTGACTCCTGTTAGATAGTGATATAAATATCCAGTGATTTACATGGTTGTGGTTATGTGTACGAATGTATAGTGATTAAAGTATCCGGTGATTACAGTGTGTATTGTACTGTAGGTGATATATAAGTTCCCTTGATTACAGGTGTATTGTACTGTATAGTGTATAAAGTATCCAGTGATTACATGTGTACTGTATGTATAGTGATTATAAAGGATCCGGGTGATTCAGGGATTGTGACTTTATAGGATGAAAAGTATCCAGGTGATTACAGTGTGTATGGTACTGTGTGATATAAAGTATCCGGTGATTACAGTGTGTATGTGATACTGTATAGTGATATTAAAGTATCCGGATGGTGATTACAGTGTGTATTGGTAATGTATAGTGATAGAAAGTATCCGGTGTGATTACAGTTGTTGTTTGGTACTGTATAGTTGATATAAAGTATCCGTTGATTACAGTGTGTATTGTACTGTATGTAGGATATCACAAGATATCCGGGGATTACAGTGTGTATTGTACAAGTGATAGATAGTGAGTAGTTTGTTAGATAGGATAAAGATCGGGAACGGTGATGTACTATTATGTAAGTATCGGTGTATTGTAGGTACTGTATAGTGAATAAAGTATCCAGTGATTACAGGTGGTACTTGTACTGTATAGTGATATAAAGTATCCGGTTACGGTGATGGTATGATAGGTATAGCCAGTGGATTAGTGTGTACTTGTATATGTCAGTGATATAAAGTTCAGGTGAGTACGTGTGTACTGTACTGTAAGTGATAATAAAGTATCGTGATTACAGGTGTATTGTAGTTTATGTGTAAATCCGTGATTATGGATGTGATAGTATATAAGTATCCGAGTGATTACAGTGTGTATTGTACTGTTAGTGAATAAAAGTATCCAGTGATTACAGGGTGTATTTACTGCTAGTGATATAAGTTATCCGGTGATTTACAGGTGTATGTACCTGTATAGTGATTATAAAGTATCGTTGATTACAGTGTGTATTGTACTGTATAGAGTGATCATTAAAGTATCCGTGATTTACAGTGTGTTGTACTGTATAGTGATATAAAGTATCCGGTGATACAGGTTGTAGTGACTGTAAGTGTATAAAGTATCCAGGTGATTTACAGTGGTATGGGTACTGTATAGTGATAAAAGTATTCCAGTGATTACAGTGTGTATGTCGTTAGTGTTAGTATCGGTGATTACATTGTATGTACTGTTATATATAAAGATCCGTATCGCGGTATTGTACAGTGATATGTACGGATTAGTGTGTACTGGAGTATAGGTGATTATAAGTATCGCGTGATGTACAGTGTGTATGAGTAGAGTGATTATAAAGTCCGGTGCATTACAGTGTGTATGGTTACTGTTATAGTGATATAAGAGATCGAGTGATTACAGTGTGATTGTACTGTATAGTGTGAATAAGCTAAGGTGATGTACAGTGGTATTGTTACGGTATATGATACAAAGGATCCAGTGATTACAGGGTGTATTGTACTGTATAGTGATATAAAGATCCAGTGATTGCAGGTGTATTGTACTGTATAGTGATATAAGTATCCGAGTGTACGTGTGTATTGTACTGTATAGTGATATAAAGTATCCAGGATTACAGTGGTGTATTGTACTGATATCGTGAGTATTAAAGTATCCAGTGATTACAGTGTGTGGATATAGATAGTATCGTGTTACAGGTGTATTACTGTAGGATAGTATCCGTGTGATTACAGTGTGTATGTGTACTGTATAGTGATATTAAAGTATCAGTGATTCAGTGTGTCATGTGGACTGTATAGTGATATAAAGTATCCGGTTGATACAGTGTGTATGGTTACTGTATAGTGAATATAAATATGCCGGTGATTTACAGTGTTGTTATGTTACTGTTCAGTGATATAAAGATCACGGGTGATACAGTGGTGTATGTACTGTATTAGTGATACTAAGTATCCGTTGATTAAATGTGTGTATTGTGTACTGTAAGTTGTAAAGTATCGGTGTGATATACAGTGTGTATTGGTAACGATATGGTGATATCAAAGTAGTCCGTGATTACAGTGTGTATGGTACTGTATATGATATAAAGTAGCCAGTGATACAGTTGTGTATGGACTGTATCGGATATAAAGTACCAGTGATTACAGTTGTGTATGTACGTTCAGTGTATAAAGTATCGCAGTGATTACAGTGTGTATTGTACTGTTAGTGTAACAAGTATCCGGTGTAACTGTTACTATAGAAAAGTAGTGTAATGTGTATTGACTGTATAGAGATATACAGATCATATTACATGGTATGTATTGTCGTATAAATGCGTGATTACAGGTGGATTGTATTTGGCTTACGTATCAGTGATAGGATGTTACTTAGTAGAAGTGATTACGGTGTAGCTGTAGTGATAAAGTACCGGGACAGTGGTATTTGGTACTGTATAGTGATACGTAAAGTATCGGTTGATTACAGTGTTGTATTGCTGTATAGTGATATAAAGTATCCAAGTGATTATCAGTGTGTATGTGTACCTGATAGGATATAGTCGGTGATTACAGTGTGTATGTTACTGTTAGTGATATAAAGTTCCAGTTGATTACAGGTGTATTGTTACTGTATAGTGATAGAAAGTATCGGTGATTACATGTGTATGGTAGTATAGTGATATATAAAGTGATCAGGTTTCTGAGTATTAAGTATCGGTGATTCCAGTGTGTATGGTACTGATAGTTGTATAACAAGTATCCGGATGATACAGTGTGTTGTGGTACTCGATGAGTGATATAAAGTATCCAGTGATTACAGTGTGTATGTACTGTATAGTGATAAAAGTATCCATGTGATTTACAGTTGGTATTGATATGTATAGTGATAAAGTATCCAGTTTGATTACCAGGTGATTACTGTCGGTGAGTATAAAAGTATCAGTGATTACCGGTGTACTGTACTGTATAGTGATATAAAGTGATCACGGATTACAGTGTTTGTATTTGTGATACCATGTAGGTGATTGTAGTATATAAAAAGTATCAGTGATTACAGTGTGTATGGTGACTGATTAGCGTGATAGAAAGTATCCGGTGATTACAGTGTGTGATTGTACTGTATAGTGATATAAAGTATCCGGTGATTACAGGTTGTATGGTACTGTATAGTGAAGTA
Source organism: Hymenochirus boettgeri (assembly GCA_019447015.1). Taxonomy (NCBI): domain Eukaryota; kingdom Metazoa; phylum Chordata; class Amphibia; order Anura; family Pipidae; genus Hymenochirus; species Hymenochirus boettgeri. Next base: position 88,932 of record JAACNH010000487.1, on the reverse strand, counting down.
TCAAGTATCCAGTGATTACGTGTGGGGGTGGCTACTGTATAGGTGATATAAATACCGGTGGATTACAGTTGTTGGTACTGTATAGTGATACTAAAGTATCCGGTGATACAGTGTGTATGGACTGTATGTGATATAAAGTATCCAGTGTACGCGTACTGTAGATATAAGTTCAGTGTACATGTGTTTACTGTATAGTGTAAGTTCCATTGAACAGGTATACATAACAAAGTTCGATTACAGTGTGTATGTTAACTGTATAGGATATAAAGTATCCGGTGATTACAGTGGTTTGGTAACTGTATAGGAACAAAGTAACCAAGTGATTACAGTGTGGTTATTGTACTGTATAGTGATATATAAGTATCCGGTGATTACAGTGTGAGTTGTGTATAGCCGTTACGTGTATTTACGTGATATAACGATCCGTTATGATTACAGTGTGTATTGTACTGTTATGATTGTATAAAGTATCCGGTGATTACAGTGTGTATCTGTACTGTATAGTGATACTAAAGTATCACGGTGAACAGTTGTGATGTACATGTATAGTGAGATAAAGTAGTCCGGTTGATTTACAGTGTGTGTGTATGTAGTATAGTGAATATAAAGTGATCAGTGATACAGTGTGATATGGTACGTATAGTGATATAAAGTATCAGTGATTACAGTGTGTACTGGACTGTATAGTGATATAAAAGTATTCGGGTGATTACAGTGTGTATGTGACTGTATAGTGATATAAAGTATTCCCGGTGGATTACAGTGTGTATTGGACTGTATAGTGATAAAAGAGTACCGTGATTAACGTGGGTGTACTTGTACTGTATAGTGATATAAAGTATCAGTGATTACAGTGTGTATTGTATCTGTTATAGTGAAGACAAGTATCCCAGGATTACAGTGTGTATGTACTGTATAGTGATTATAACAGTATCCGGGTTACAGTGTGTTATTGTACTGTATAGTGATATAAAGTAGTCCGGGTGATTACAGTTGTATATTGTACTGTATAGTGAATAAAGTATTCCGGTGGATACATGTGTATGGTACTGTATAGTGATATAAAGTATACGGTGATTACAGTGTGTATTGTTCTGTATAGTGATATTAAAGATATCCGTAGTGATTACAGTGTGTATTGAACTGTATAGTGATCAGTAAGATCCAGTGATTACAGTGTGTATTGTACTGTTATAGTGATATAAAGTATCCGAGTGATTACATGTGTAGGTATACTGTATAGGAGATATAAAGTATCCCGGTGATTAGTGTGTATGGTACTGTTATAGTGATATAACGTATCCAGTTTGATTACAGTGTTGTAGTGTTACTGTATAGTGATAAAAGTATCCGGTGATTACAGTGTGTGTATTGTTACTGTATATGATATTGATAAAAGTACCGGTGTTACAGTGTGTATTGTTACGATTAGTGATATAAAGGTATCCGGTGATTACCAGTGTGTATTGTACTGTATAGTGATATAAATATACGGTGTTAATGTGTATGTTACTGTTACGGAAAAATAGTGATTAGTGTATGTACTGTATAGTGATAGAAAAGTATCCGTGATTACATTATGGTACGATGTGACAGCTCGGATAGGTGTATTGTACTGTATGTGGATATAAAGTATCGGTGATTACAGGTGGTATTGTACGTATAGTGATATAAAGGATCGGTGATTACAGTGTGATTGGTATGTATAGTTGATATAAAGTATCCGGTGATTACAGTGTGTATTGTACTGTTAGTAGTGATATATAAGTATCCAGTGATCGACAGTGTGTATGTAATGTATAGTGATACAAAGTTCCAGGGCGATACATTGTTGTATGTACTGTATAGTGATATAAAGTATCCGTGTTTGCATTACAGTGTGTATTGTACTGTATAGTGATATAAGTATCAGTTGATACAGTGTGTATTGTACTGATAGTGATAATAAAGATCCGGGATTACAGTGTGTATCGGTACTGTATAGTGATATAAAAGATCCAGTGATTACAGTGTGTATGTACTGTATAGTGATATAAAGTTATCCGTGATTACGTGTGTATGTACGTATAGTGATTACAAAGTATCCCGGTGATTACAGTGGTATTGTACTGTTATAGTGGATTATATAAAGTATCAGTGGATTACAGTGTGTATGTGTACTGTATAGTAATATTAAAGACTCCAGTGATACAGTTGCGTATGGTACTGTATAGTGAATAAAGATCCAGTGAGTACAGTGTGTATGTAACTGTATAGTGAATAAAGTATCCAGTGTGATTACAGATGGTGTATTGTACTGTATAGTTGATATGAAGTATCCAGTGATTCCAGGTGTATGTTGTACTGTATAGTGATATAAAGATCAGTGATAGCAGTGTGTATTGTACGGATAGTGATTATAAAGTTTATCGGTGTTTACAGGTTGGTATGGTACTGTCTTAGTGATCAAAGTATCCGGTGTCGGTTATTATGATAGTAAAGTCACTGGTGATTAGCATTATGTATAGTGATATTAAAGATCCGGTGATTTGACAGTGTGTATGGACTGTATAGTGATAAACAGTAATCCGGTGTGATTACAGTGTGTATGTACTGTATAGTGATTAAAAGTATCCAGTGATTAGACAGTGTGTATGGTACTGGTATGTGATACTAAAGTATCGACAGGTGTATTGTACAGTGATATAGTATCGGGTACAGTGTGTGTAAATTATGTGATTATAAAGTATCCGTGATTTACGTGTGTAATTGTACTGTATATGATAAAACGGAGTCAGTGTGTGATTACGTTAGTGTGGTCCAGTGATACCAGTGTATGTTACTGTGGTGATATAAGTATCCGGTGGATTACAGTGGTATTGTACTGATAGTGATACAAAGTATCGCAGTTGATTACAGTGTGTATTGTACTGTTATAGTGATATAAAGTATCGGTGATTACAGTGATTGACTGTATGAAATTACTGTTAGATGTATGTATGTATAAAGTATCTCAGTTGTATTACGTTAAATCGTGTATTTGACTGTAGGTGATATTAAAGTATCCAGTTGATACAGTGTGTATAGGTTATTATAGTGATATAAAGTATCCGGTGATTACAGGTGTGTATTGTATGTATAAGTGATATAAAGTATCCGGTGATTACAGGGGTGTATGGTACTGTTTATGTGGAATAAAAGTATAGGTTGATTACAGTGGTATGCTGTTAGTGATAAGTATCGTGATAGTAGGTGTATATAAAAGACGTGATCCGGTCAAGTGATATATGTACCTACGTGTGTTTACTGAGGAATAGACGTGTTAGTTATTGCTGAAGTATATAAAAGTATCCAGTGATTTACAGTTGCTGTAGGGTAATGGTGTACGGGTTTGTACTGTATAGTGATATAAAGTATCCGGTGATTTACAGGTGTATGTTGATAGTTGTACCGTGTAGGTATGTAGATAGTGCTATAAAGTATCCGGTTGATTACAGTGTGTATGTAGCTGTATAGTGATATAAAAGTATCAGGATTACAAGTGTTGTATCTGTACTGTATAGTGATATTAAAGGTATCGTGATACAGTGTGATTGTAGTATAGTGATTAAAGTATCAGTGATTACAGTAATGTAGGTCAGTATGGTACAGTTGTACTACAGTGGATATAAAGTATACGGTGGATTACAGTTGTGTATGGTACTGGTATAGTGATATAAAGTATCCGTGATGTACAGGTGTGATTGTACTGTGTATATAAGTATAGTGTTAAGTTATGATAATGTATACAGACCGTGATTACAGCTGTGTTATGTACTGTATAGTGAATAAAGTATCCGGGATCAGTGTTGTATTCGTCTGTAGGAGTATATAAAGTATCCGGTTGATACAGTGTGATACTTGTACTGTTATATGATAAAAAAAAAATAAAGCATCCGAGTGATTACAGTGTGTATGTTACTGTTATTAGGGATATAAAGTATCCAGTGATTACAGTGTGTATGGTAATGTATAGTGTATAAAGTATCGGTGAGTACAGTTGTGTATTGGTACTGTTATGTGATACTAAAGTAGCCGGATTACAGGTGTATTGTACTGGGATAGTGATATCTAAGTATCCGATTAGTGTATGTACGATGTATAAGTCGGTGTTGATGTTGATGTACTTGTTATAGTGGATATAAGTATCCGTGGATACAGTGATGTACTGTGATTTAAGTGTGATTACGGGTTTGTAACGTGTATAGTGATAAAGTATCCGGTTTGATTACAGTGTGTATGTACTATTTAGTGAGTATTAAAGTGATCCGGTGATTACAGAGGTTGTCGTATATCTGCATAACCATGTTACCGTGTATGTTGATCTGTATGTGATAAAGATCGAGTGATTTACAGTGTATTAGTGGTAATGCTTATAGTGAATAAAGTATCAGTGATTACAGTGTGTATGTACTGTATAGTGATACAAAGTATCAGTGTTACAGTGTGTATTGTACTGTTTATAGTGATATAAAAGTATCTCGTGTTTGATACCAGTTGTGTATTGTTACTGTATAGTGAAAAATGTATCCGGGTGATTACAGTGTGTATTTTAGTGAATGGATAGTGACAGGTATGTATGTATAGTGTACAATATGCCGTGTGATTACATGTGTGTATTGTAATGTATAGTGATATAAAGTATCGTGGATTACAGTGTGATTGGTACTGTTATAGTGATTACAAAGTATCCGTGATTACAGTGTGTATTTGTACTGTATAGTGATATAAAGTATCGCGTGATTACAGTGTGGTATTGCTACTGTATAGTGATATACCAGATCCGTTGTGATTCAGTGGTGTATTGTGTTATGAGTGATAAAAGTATCCAGGTGATTACAGTGGTATGTACTGTATAGTGATATAACGTATCCGGTGATACAGGGTATTGTACTGTATTAGTGGAATCAATAGGTATCCGAGTTGTTACAGTGGCATTGTATATTAAGTGTATAAAGTAATCCGGGTGATTACAGTGGTATGGTACTTGTATAGTGATATAAAGTATCCGAGTGATTACAGTGTGATTGTACTGTATAGTGATATAAAGTATCCAGTGATTACAGTGTGTATGGTACTGTATAGTGATATAAAGTATCCCAGTGCATTACAGTGGTATGTACTGTATAGTGATATATAAAGTAGTCCGGTGATACAGTGTGTATTGTAATGTATCGTGATATAAAGTATCCAGTGATTACAGGTGTATGTTCGTATAGTGAATAAGTACCAGTGATTACAGTGTGTATTGTACTGTATAGTGATATAAAAGTATCCGGTGATTACAGTTGTATTGTACTGTATAGTGATTAAAGTATCCGGTTGATTACAGTGTGTATGGTACTGTAAGGGATATAAGATCCGTGATTACAGTGTGATTGTACTGTATAGTGATATAAAGTATCGGTGATTACAGTGTGTATTGTACTGTATAGTGATCAAAGTAATCTCAGTGATACAGTGTGTATGTGTACTGTATAGTTGATATAAAGTATCCGGTGATTACAGGTGTATTGTACTGTATGAGTGATATAAAGTATCCACGTGATTAACGTGTGTATTGTACTGTATAGTGATATAAAGTATCCGGTGATTACAGTGTGTATTGTACTGTATAGTGATATAAAGTATCCGTGATTACCGTGTGTATGTGTACTGTATTAGTGATATAAAGCATCCGGTGTGATTACAGTGTGTATGTACTGTATAGTGTTATAAGTCTCCACGTGTGATTACAGTGGTGTATTGTACTGTATAGTGATAAAGTACGGTGAGTTACAGTGTGTTTGTTCTGTATAGTGATATAACAATACAGAGTGATATACAGTGTTGTACGGTTACTGTTAATGATAAAGTATCCAGTGATTCAGTGGGTATTGGTACTGATAGTGATATAAAGAATCCGGTGATACAGTGTGTATGGTACTGTATAGTGATATAAAGTTCCGTGATACAGTGTGATGGACGTAATGATAAAAGTATCCAGTGATTACAGTGTGTATGGTACTGTATAGTGATTATAAAGTATCCGGGTGATTAACAGGTGTGTATGGTACGTGTATAGTGACATATAAGTGTATCCGTTTGTCTGATATTACCGTATTCCAGTGACGGATTTGATGGGATACTGTAGTGATATAAAGTATCCGGGGATTACAGTGTTGTAGGTACTGTATAGTGATATAAAGTATACGTGTGATTACAGTGTGTTTGTACTGCTATAGTGATATAAAGTATCCGGTGATTACAGTGTTGTATTGTACTGTATAGTGAATAAAGTATCCGGTGATTACAGTGTGTATTGTACTGTATAGTGATATAAAGTACCGGTGATACAGTGTGTATTGTACTGTATAGTGTATAAAAGATTCCGGTGATTACAGTGTGTATGTATGTATTAGTGATATAAGCATCGGTTGATTACAGTGGTATTGTAACTGTTAGTAGTGATATAAAGCATCCGGGATTACAGTGTGTATTGTACTGTATAGTGATATAAAGTATCCGGGATTCAGTGTGTATTGTACTGTATAGTGATATAAAGTATCCGTGATTACAGTGTGTATTGTACTGTATAGTGATACAAAGTATCCGTGTGATTACAGTGTGTATTGTTACTGTGATAGTATACAAAGTATCCGGTGATTACAGTGTGTATTGTACTGTATAGTGATAACAAGTATCCGGAGTTACAGTGGGTATGTACTGATAGTGATATAAAGTATCCGTCGATTACAGTGTGTATGGTACTGCATAGTGATATAAAGTATCCGGCGATTACAGTGTGGATGGTACTGTATAGTGATATAAAGTATACGGCGATTACAGCTGTGTATGGTACTTGTATAGTGAGTGATAAAGTATCCGGCGATTACAGTGTGTATGGTACTGTAGTAGTGGATATAAAGTATCCGGCGATTACATTACAGTGGTATGGTTACTGTATGAGTGATATAAAGTATCGGCGCGATTACAGGTGTATGGTACTGTATAGTTGATATAAAAGTATCCGGCGATTACAGTGTGTATGGTTACTGTATAGTGATATAAAGTATCCGGCGATTTACAGTGGTATGGTACTGTATAGTGATATAAAGTATCCGGCGATTACAGGTGATGGTACTGTATAGTGATATAAAGTATCCGGCGATTACAGTGGGTATGGTACTGTATAGTGATATAAAGTTATCGGCGATTACATGTGTATGGAACTGTATAGTGATATAAAGTATCCGGCGATTACAGTGTGTATGGTACGTTATAGTGATATAAAGATATACGGTGGTTACAGTGTGTATGGTACTGTTAAGTGATACAAAGTATCCGCGTGATTACAGTGTGTATGTGTACTGTATAGTGATATAAAGTATCCAGGAGTACAGTGTGTATTGTACGTATAGTGATATAAAGTATCCAGTGTTACAGGTGTATTGTACGTATAGTGATATAAAGTATCCCAGTGATTACAGTTGTGTATTGTACTGTATAGTGATATAAAGATCCAGTGAGTACAGTGGTATGTACGTGTATAGTGATATAAGTATCCAGTGATTACAGTGTGTATGTACTGTATAGTGATATAAAGTATCCGGGATTACGTGGGTATGTACTGTATGATGATAAAGTGATCCGTGATTACAGTGTGTATTGTACTGTTTAGTGATATAAAAGTATCCGGTGATTACGGTGTGTATGTACTGGATAGAGTGATATAACAGTATCCAGATGATTACAGTGTGTATTGTACTGTATAGTGATATAAAGTATCCGGTGATTACAGTGTGTATTGTACTGTATAGTGATATAAAGTATCCAGTGATTACAGCGTGTATTGTACTGTATAGTGATATAAAGTATCCAGTGATTACAGTGTGATTGTACTGTATAGTGATTATAAGTATCAGTGATTACAGTGTATTGTACTGTATAGTATATAAAGTATCCAGTGATGTACCGTGTGTATTGTACTGTATAGTGATATAAAGTATCCGGTGATTACAGTGGTTGTACTGTATAGTGATATAAAGGTTCCAGGATTACAGGTGTATTGTACTGTTATGTGATACCAAGTATCCGGTGATACAGTTGTGTATTGTACTGTATAGTGATATAAAGTATCCAGTGATTACACTGTATCTGTATAAGCCCAATCCTATTTGGGGTCAATGTGTCAGAGCTGCAACAATGAAATTGTTCCATTTGAGATTTACAGTGACCTAGTGATATCCATATCCGGTCCTCACAATGCCCCTGTATGGTACAGCGTACCTGGGGAAAGGACTAACGTAAGGGAGTTCAATATGGCAGCACCAGTGTGAGGGTGGATTGGAAATGTAAAGATCACTGCTATTTATAATGTTACATAAAGTATCTGGTAATCAGGTTAATCAGGTTCCTGTACAATTTGCAGGTGATACTGGGCTGATATTGCTTCTTTATTACCATAGCCAGACACTAAAAACAAAACAATGGATGTGAAATACGAATCGCTCAATGTTCAATCACGGTGTCATTTCCCAACCCGTGTTATGTTACATGGTCATAAAACACCACCACATTGCAAAATACCGGTACCAGCTGTATTCGGTAACAACCGTAAGGGAGAAACATCGCCATTTAGCCATACGGCTCCTTCATTAATACCGCCCAATGTTATATTAGCTCTGCGCATATTAATTTGTAACAATATTAATGCAATAAGGGCTAGGCCACACTAACGCGTTTTTAGCGATTGCGCGTGCATTTTTTGGTTAACCTGGAAATCGCAGGGAATGAAATAATTCGCATTCAAAAAGTTTGCGTTTCACGTGCACTGTTTTTTTACGCAAACGCATGCATTTTATAATAATACATTACAAAAACGCCTGCGCAAACGCGGCACAACGTACGCACGCAATCGTGTGTGATAACGCTCGCAATCGTGCATGCGCGATTTCCAAAGTTGGAAAGTTGCACAGGGCTATTAATTGCAGCAATAAATTAGAGGGCCAGGCCACACTAGTGCGCGTTTAAGTACGATCTGATCGCGCTTTTACGATTGGACTGGCCACACTATGCGTGTTGTGGCTGTTTGCGCTGTAATCCGTTGATCGGAGCGCAGCCTTATATCTTTGCGCTCAGTGTTGGCTCGGCGTTAGATATTATCCAACTGCAGTAGAAAGCTGACATTCTGATTGGTTCCAGCGAATTAATACCATGAGCTCACTCTAACCCCAGGATTAATAAAAATAGACAGAAAGACGTCATATTGGCAAAACACAGCTGATGATTGGTCAGTCAGGACGAAATATCGGAGGTTCCACCAGAAAGACTACTGAACCATCCCTATTGGATATTGGGTCAGGGATTGGCCTGTGTGTACCGGACCGTAATATTCCAATCTAATGAACAGATTGAATTCTAAGAAGAAATTGTTATCACTGGTTTATGTTGTATTTCTTGTTGTGATTGAAGGCTCTTTAAAAGTCACCATGGGAGATCCCAATGTAAAATGGCTGCAGGATGAAGATGCGTTTATCCCGTGTATATTCAGTAATTACAGCACCGCAACGATAGAGCAAAAATACCTGAGTATTACGTGGACCATGACCCCTTTGAATGGAAGTGTTAGGGAAGTCTATATGTACCAGTCGGGGTCTCACACGCCCACCAGACCCGGATCCAACATATTGGACAGTGACCTTCTAATGGGCAATGGCGGGATTCACCTACCCAGAGTGCAGTTCAGTGATGAAGGTGACTATACCTGCACCGTCTTATATACACGGATAAAGCCAGGGAAATCACCCTCCAGGTGTCAGGTAAGTGACCCTATATTCTGTACTATAAATTATAAAGGGATATATTTATAAAGGATTGCTACCCTACATTAATATGAATGCCTCCTTCACCGCCCTCTCCCGACACGGCTGTGCTGGTAATGACCACCACGTCAGTATTTACAACCACAAAATATCCACCGCATGGTCATGTCCCATGGCTGAGTTTTGTACTGATTCATGTTACCCCTCCCCTATCCCGTTATACATGCCCCTAACTTTACCCGTTATCATGCCCCTAATCTTTACCCGTTATACATGACCCCTAATCTTTACCCGTTTTCATGCTCCCAATCTTACCCGTTATTACATGCCCCTAATCTTTCCGTTATACATTGCCCCCTAATCTTTACCCATATATTCTCCCTAATCTTTACCCGTTATTACATGCCCCTAATCTTTACCCGTATTACATGCCCCCTAATCTTTACCCTTATTTACAGCCCTATCTTTACCCATTATTACATGCTCCCTAATACACTTTACCCGTTATTACATGCCCCAATCTTTACCCGTTTATTACATGACCCCTAATCTTTTACCCGTATTATTACATGCTCCCTAATCTTTACCCGTTATTACATGCCCCATAATCTCTACCGTATACATGCCCCTAATCTTACCCATTATTACATGCTCCCTAATCTTACCCGTTATTACATGCCCCTAATCTTTACCCGTTATACATGCCCCCTAATCTTTACCCATTATTACATGCTCCCTAATCTTTACCCGTTATTACATGCCCCCTAATCTTTACCCGTTATTTCATGCTCCCTAATCTTTACCCGTTATACATGCCCCCTAATCTTTACCCGTTATTACATGCCCCCTATCTTTACATTATTACATGCTCCCTAATCTTTACCCGTTATTACATGCCCCTAATCTTTACCAGTTATTACATGCCCCTAATCTTTACCCGTTATACGCCCCCTAATCTTACCCTTATACATGCCCCCTAATCTTTACCCGTTATTACATGCCCCTAATCTTACCCGTATTTACATGCCCCCTAATCTTTACCCGTTATTACATGCCCCCTAACTTACCCTTATTACATGCCCCTAATCTTTACCGTTTACATGCCCCCAGCTTTCGTTATTAATGCCCCCTAATTCTTACCTTATTACATGCCCCCTACTTTACCCGTTATACATGCCCCTAATCTTTACCCGTTATTACATGCCCCCTAATCTTTACCCGTTATTTACAATGCCCCCTAATCTTTACCCGTTATTTACATGCCCCCTAATCTTTACCCCGTTATTTACATGCCCCCTATCTTTACCCCGTTATACTATGCCCCCTAATCTTACCCCGTTATTACATGCCCCCTAATCTTTACCCCGTTATTACATGCCCCCTAATCTTTACCCCGTTATTACATGCCCCCTAATCTTTACCCGTTATTACATGCCCCCTAATCTTTACCCGTTATTACATGCCCCCTCAATCTTACCCGTTATTACATGCCCCTAATCTTTACCCCGTATTACATGCCCCCTAATCTTTACCCGTTATACATGCCCCCTAATCTTTACCCGTTTTACATGCCCCTAATCTTTACCCGTTATACATGCCCCTAATCTTTACCTTATACATTCTCCCTATCTTACAGTTATACATGCCCCATACCATTTAATCCCCTATCTTTACCCATTATTACATCTCCCTAATCTTTACCCGTTATTACATGCCCCCTAATCTTTACCCATTATTACATTCTCCCTAATCTTTACCGTTATTACATGCCACCTAATCTACGTATTACATGCCCCCTATCTTTAACCTTATTACATGCCCTAATCTTTACCCGTTATTACATGCCCCTAATCTTTACCCTGTATTAAATGCCCCTAATCTTTACCCATTATTCATGCCCCTAATCGTTACCGTTTACAGCCCCCTAATCTACCGTTATTACATGCCCCCTAATCTTTACCCGTTTACATGCCCCCTAATCTTTACCACGTTATTACATTGCTCCCTAATCTTTACCGTTATTACATGCTCCCTAATCTTTACCCGTTATTTATTACATGCTCCCTAATCTTTACCGTGTATTACATGCCCCCTAATCTTTACCCGTTTATTACATGCCCCCTATCTACCCTTATTACATGCTCCCCTAATCTTTACCCGTTATTACATGCCCCTAATCTTACCCGTTATTACATGCCCCCTAATTCTTTACCCGTTATTACATGCCCCCTAATCTTTACCCCGTTTATTACATGCTCCCTATCTTTACCCGTTATTACATGCCCCCTAATCTTTACCCGTTATTACATGCTCCCTAATCTTTACCGTTATTACATGCCCCCTAATCTTTACCCGTTATTACATGCCCCCTAATCTTTACCCGTTATTACATGCTCCCTAATCTTTACCTGTTATTACATGCCCATAATCTTTACCCGTTATTACATGCTCCCTAATCTTACCCGTTATTACATGCCCCCTAATCTTTACCCGTATTTACATCCCCCTAATCTTTACCGTTTTACATGCTAGATCCCTCCACTGTTCCATGTATCTGTTCTGTTGACCATTCGGACACTTTGTGATGTTCCGTGATGTTCATATAACCTCCTGGACCGAACATTGAACCAGTACAGGGAGTGTGGGAAATGATTCCATAACGGAATATATGGTAGTGTATGCCCGCATTAGTGTTCAATTGTCTATAAATATATTGTCCGGGTAACAGGATAATAGAAAATGTACCCGAGGGAGTCCACAGGACACTAGTTCATGCACGTAGAGCTTGTATTATAAACACAATATCTGGTTTATAGAAATACCCCAGATTATCCCTTTTATAGACATTGTGATCCTGGTAAGATCAGTAGTTGGAAGGCTCCAGGACACTGATTTCCTTCTGGGCTTCATGTGCCCGTTTTACCTGTTACACTTAAGGTTCGTTACACATGTGCGATTGCGGGTCCCGACCCGTGACGCATGATGTTTACAATGAACGTTTCAGCTGATAATCGGCCCGTGTGTAGGAACTTTATCAGCCAAAAGGACGTTCGTTTGGAGATCCCCCAAGTCAGTCGGGCAAAGATCCCCGAACGAACGTCTGTTTTAGCCGATAAACGGCCTACACACGGGCCGACTATCGGCCGAAATGTTCGTTCCTAGCATGTGTGTACGAACCTTTAGGTCCAGTCTAGGATACTTAGGGGAGATTCAATAAAAGTTCTTATCTTAAAAATGGTGCTGATTTGCCCCAACAATCAGATGTATTTAACATGAAAGCTAACATCTGATTGGTTAGGGAAAAAAAATAGTAACATTTGTAACGATAAGAACTTTTATTGAATCTTCCTGTACGTGGTTGGAACTTTATTGCTGTAAGTGACACCTGATAAATTGGGTCCCCCGGTACATGTTCCTTATTTGTGGTTCTCTTGGAAAACAGTTACAGTTGGTCATTCCCACTCTTTGTTTTTAGCTAAACCGAATGTTCACTTGAAAATCAATATTTTGTCATTGTGATGGGAACAGAGAAGACAGTGACATGTGAAGCCAAAGGGTTTTATCCAAAGACATAACATTCCGATGGGTGAGAACATCAGCCCCAACCAATGGTGCTCCATGGACAAGGGGACCTGTACCGGTGAAGCCACAAGAACCAGACGGAACGTTCAACGTGTCGAGTATTCTGACCCTTAATCCTACGATGGAGGACGATGGGAATCAATATTTCTGTGTCGTGTCTCATAGATCCCTGGACAAAGAGGTTAAACTGAATTTTACTCTGACGGTGGAAGGTAAGATCAGGGATCATAGAGACGGGCAATAGAACCGGGAAACCCAACTATAATGAGCAAAAAGCAAAATAAATGTATTGATTGTGTATAAAGAGACACGTTTTTACTTATTAGAGATGGGTGAATTCCGAAAGTTCGGTCCGTTTGAACTTCGAACTATATGGAAAGTTCCAAAATGGACCCATAAAGTCAATGGGAGTCAAATAGTTAGAAAAGTTCTAATGAAATACAATGAAACTATCAATGGTAACTTAATGTAAATGGCTGTGGGACCTGGGAAATGGTCTGGGAACATGTTCCAATATCCAGGACTTTCGAGCTCTTGCGTTCGAACATTGGATAATTAATCCCATACATAAACGATTCGAACATTCGATAATTATCCCAATAAACGATTCGAACATTCGATTAATTATCCCATAAACAATTCGAACATTCGATAAATTATCCATAAACGATTCGACATTCGAAACTATACCCATAAACTATTTGAACATTCGATAATTATCCCATAAACGATTCCAACATTCGATAATTATCCCATAAACAATTCGAGGATCGTTCGATTATCGAATTCGATAATTATCTAAAGTTTGAAAGTCAGAGAAATCCAGGGTACTTCGAGAAGTCCGAGTCCATTCGAACTTGATAAGTTCAGCTCAAACACGGGTTTGAGTTCTAGTCCATCTCTACACTATATATAGACATTCACAAAGACAATGACAATTTATTAAAGGGCATGTCCACCAAAAATGTAGAAATCTTCCAACCTTTTCATTTATTACGCATGTCCCCTAATATTAGACCCAAAATCCCTTCTGGTAGCCATGTCCTGTCTACTGCCATTCTCCACCCTCCTTCAAAACGATTGAGATGCTAATGACATGGCCAATGATTGGCTGGGGTTCCTAGCAAAGGCCAAACTGCATATATGCCAGCTTCTATTAGGTTTAACATAACCCAGTGCACATGCTCCAGCTCGTAACAAGCTCATAAAGTGGGGCAGGGACTAATTATGTAAACTTTGGTGCTTTGATTTTGATTATCTGATGTGATTCTACTTACAAGACTGGAGCAGTCTCCTCAAGACCCCAAGTTGTGTATATTGGGGATCCCAGAGATAGAGGTCTGGAGCCGACATACGTTGGCCTTTCTTTGCAAGGTATTGATTTTTAATAGAAGGGCTATCATCTTGAATGAACCTTCCGTACACTGGCTAGGTGGAAGACTATGGTGATGCATATGCTTCCCTATACGTCCTGTACTTATCTTTCAATCTCTGGTGCGATGTTCCTTCCTGTCCGTTGGTTTCCTTTATGGGACCAAACATGGGGATTGTGGTCTGGGTTTACTGAAGGTTAGGAGAAGGTTAATAGTGGTCATTTCTTTGGTGGACATGACTTTAAAAATCCACAACCCAGCACCCAACAATAGTGAGAGTTCTATAACTAGATAAAAATAGAAATTCTTTCATATATGTAAAGGAATTCCAAGTGTATTATATAAATCTATAATGTCCCCTTACCTCTATACAGTATATAATGTATATATTTAATATTACAGAGCCAGACACCAGCACAAGGAGAATGGTTATAGCTGTGGTTGGAACGGTGGTTGGATCATTTCTCATATTTATATGTATTATTCTGTTCTACATATTCATAAAAGAAGGTAAGAGACAGAAATATTCCATACTGTCTACCAATGGAATATCAAGAATACAACGTTACATTTTGAGATAGAGTGTTGGGTCCTTTTTAAAGTAATTTTTTCTTTAAAGAGACGTTAGGAGGCCCCGTAACATTGTACGATATAAACAATATTTAGAGGTAAAACTCCTGGTCCAGATTGATTGTTCCGGTACAAAATGTTTATTCAATAAGAACATATCTGATTGGACAAGCCCCACACGTACATTTATTTTCATCCTAATCCCCCAATCGATTTTAATCAGGATTATAAAGATAGTGGAATGTACTTTATCTTTGTTACATTATTAGTTGCACATCAACTGTCTGTTAAATGTTGGGGTGATGGACAGGTGGGCGGACTTGCTGAGATACCTGGATGATGAAGGTTGAACTGAACTTCTCATCCTCTGACTCCCACTGTAATATGTACATAGTGACAGTTAAGTTGGCCATACACTAGGCAGACATTATTTGGATTTAAGATATCTAATGTCTAAAGACCACATTTTACAAGTAGAGATGACCGTATAAAGTTTGGTCCTTTTTCGAACTTTTGAACTTCATTAAAAGTTTGAAAGTTCGAATTCGGACCCATTAAAGTCAGGCGAGTGATAGTTGGTTGACAGTAAGTTGGTAACTTACTGTAAATGGCTGTGGCACCTGGGAATTGGGCCGGGGAACATGTTACTATCACCAAAACTTGTTAAAACACTTCTTAAACACAAGCGGTGCAATTCTTGGGTTCTGCGCAAGGTACATTCGAGGGTTAAGGCCAATTCGAGGGTTACCGAACGATACTTTTGAGGGTTACCGAAAATAGAACCATAAATTTGAGGGTTACCGAAATCGGACGATACTTTCGAGAGTTAGCGAACGATACATTTGAGGGTTAGCGAAAACGATCCATAAATTCGAGGGTTACCAAAAATCAAAGGCTACATTCGAGGGTTAGCGAAAACGATCTGTACTTTCAAGGGTTACTGAAAACAAATGATACTTTCGAGGGTTACCAAAAATCAAAGGCTACATTCTTGGGTTAGCAAAAAAACGATCCATACAGCGAAAACTAAGGATACTTTCGAGGGTTAGTGAACGGCTCGTAAATTTGATAATTAGCGATTATAGAAAATACAGCCGCGAGTACAAAAAAAAATCATAAAGTTTAGCTCGAACTTGGGTTTGAGTTCGGTTTTGTGTCCGTCACTATTTACAAGCAGCGGTTTTAATGAGATGTTCCTATCTGACCCATTCATTTTGTGATCTCTAATTGATTGTATGAAAGAATGGGCTAGGCAGTTCTAGATAGATTGAACATCTTTCTAATAACTTAAGTAGTGTATGGGCACCTCAAGTACAGAGATGTGACTACTGTGATGTCCTCATGGGCCCATGGTGGTCTCTGAACATTCCAACCTTACGTTTAATGTTCACTCTTCTCCTGACCATCGTTTGCATTTTCCCCATTACTTCACCCATCACAAGTTGGAGACCAACATTGAAACCAAGATCATTTCTTATAGAGATCCATCTGCAGTGAGGCCCTGAATTCAGCCATAGCCATAGTCCTGGGTATCTCAGGATTGTAAGCTCTACAGGGCAGGGACCTCCTAACCTCTTGTGGCAAAGCTCTAGCACTTCTATTTATATAAGTTATATATTTATCCCCCTTGTATGACTTTATTGTATTTTATTACTGTGCTGTGTCCCCATGTGTCCCCATAAACTATACATACATACATCTCTATGATGGAGCATCGTTATCAGGATCCTGTGGGTGTCTGTAATCACAATCATCAACTATTCCATTTAACACAATATTGTCCCCAATAGCCACATTGATGGCAAAATGCAAAATCCAAACTGTAACCGGGTTTATTTCTTCCAGAACCACCAAAACTTTCTGAAATTACTGGAGCTGAATATTTGGTCCATATGGACAAGGCGACTCTGTCCTGTCACATCTCTGGTTATCGCCCAAAACCCATCAAAATCTCATTGGGTTTAAAAAGAAAAGATAAAGAACCAATGGAAATTGACTCCTGGAAAGATGAGGATAACAGATCCGTTTTTGGTTTCTTTATTTTCACATAAATGGCCTCCTTAACACCTCTCTTGTACCAGTCACGTTCCTTTGCCAATATGTTAACATTACAATCTTCAAAGGTATGTCCTTTATCCTTAAGATGCAGATACACGGCTGAGTCCTGACCCGAGGAATTGGCTCTTCTGTGCTGGGCCATACGTTGATGCAGTTGCTGTTTGGTCTCCCCCACATACAAATCAGAGCATTCTTCACTGCACTGCACTGTGTATATGATGTCACACTGCACTGCACTGCATATATGATGTCGCTTTTCTTGTGTTTTGGTATTGGGTCTTTCGGATGTACCAATTGCTGCCTCAGTGTGTTCGGTTTAAAGCAGACAGGGATACGATGTTAATTGAAAATTCTTGTTAATTTCTCGGAGACCCCTGCTACATATGGGATGACCATGTTCTTCCTCCTGTCTTGCTTTTCCCCTTCACTGTTGCTATTTGTGTTCTTTTCTTTCCTTCTACTTCTTTTGACAAAGGCCCAGTCTGGATATCCACAAGTTTTAAGGGCTCCTCTGAGATGTTTCATTTCTTTAGCCTTCACCTCTGTGCTAGTGGGGATGTCTGCCATGTACAATGCTGTTTTGACACCTTACTCTGGGCGTTCCTATAACACCTCTTAGCCACTATCCAATCACGCCCTTAACACCTGGCTGTGATATGCTAATTGGGATTTTCCAGGGTACATAATTGCCACAGATTCTTGTACAAGTCATTCTGAATTGAGAAAGCCAGTCGGATGACTAGCGAAACGTCTTCAAGAACTAAACTTCAAGTCCAGTTGATCTAATTGAATACAATAGATATACCATGACCTGGATGAATGAGAACCTTCACAAGCATATCTAGTCGGGTGTTTAGGTCGAAATATCTCAATCACTTTCCTGCTCACTAACTTCTGACTTTTTCTTTCGTTCCTTAGTTCCCCCCAAAGTATCCAAAATTGTGTCTCCGCCTCGTATAATCCATGGAGAATCCATGAACCTGACCTGTTCCATCAATGGGTTTAAACCAAAACCAATATCTGTAACTTGGCTGAAAATTGATTCTTATGGGCAGAAGACTGAACTTCTATCTTGGGATGATGATAAAACCACCATCCATGATGATAAATATTCACACAACATATTCAGGTCTGAACATGAAGATAATTCTAGCAACTGTTTAAGTTCTTTGACAATGAGACCAACTGTAATGGAAGATCATAATTTAAATTACATGTGCCGGATTCTCCACCATGCAACAGGCACAAAAGCAGAGGAAAGTGTGAAGATGTCAGTATCAGGTAACTAAATGTTTAATTGTGTTACAGCCCAACATCACAACTTGTATCTTATAGACATGGACCATTTGGGAAATACCTACAAGTAAAGACTCCCAATGGGGGTGGATAATCTGCATATCCGAGGGGGAGAACATTAGATAGAAATAGTGGGTGATTTAAAGTATTTAAAGGGACTCTATACTTTTGCAGTGCATTTCTTGTGAGTTCCAGAGCGGCCACTGCCTTACTGTCTGCAAGTGTAGACCAATAATAGCTCTCTGTATTAACTCTGTAGTAAACCTCCCTAGAGGTTTTTTTGGAACGTTGGTAACTATGAAATTATTGGTCAGTGACCAAACTGAGTTATTAATAGAAAATAAATCATAGACCCCATGTTAGTCATTTAAATTTCCCAATATCCATGTCCTATTGAGAAGTGCTCTTATTTCTAAATCAGTGTTCTTCTTAAAGGAAAACTAAACCTAATTGTTTATACTCCAGAATCTGAAAATAACCCCCTTAAAAACATCAACAAGGTATGAAATACCACATCAGTAAATTGTATTAAAGTAAATGTAAGCCTGTTAAGAACTGGATGAAGTATCTGTGTGTATGGGCAGTGTTAGACCACACCTGCTACCTCAGTCACATGCTTCTTGCTCTATCTGTCCTGTAAAAGGATTGGCTAGAGATTATTAATGGGTGTGACCAACTGTAACAAGTTTCTGCCATAGCTAAGGACTGAGCATGTGCAGAACATATAATGGTCATTGACCAAACTGTGTGATACTAGAATGCTGAGAAGTAAAGCACAAACCATATGTTATTTTGGTAAATTTCTCAGCGCCCGTATCAAAATGAGAGGTAAGACACAGATTACTGGTTTTATATCAAGTTGTTCTGCCTTCTGGTTCAGTTTTGTTCTGTGGCTTTAGTTGCCCTTTAAGGTTTAATTGCCCTTTGTAGAAGGTTTCAAGGTTCTAGGCAATAGTAATGGGGCTTAACCCAAATAAATATTCAGTAGACGGAGGTCCAGGCTATGAATCTACAGACTTTGTTCCCAGTTCATTATGTTTCCTGTTTTGTGTGTAGCCGACCCAGTGTTGGATCCAATACAAAGGTCACTAGATGCTTTAAAAGTTGGGGAAGAGTTCCAGTTATCCTGCAAAGTCCACTCGTTCCACCCAGAAACCATCGGAATTTCCTGGTATAAAGAGTCTGAACCTCTCACATCACAAAATGACAAAGTCCTGTGTAATGACAGAGGGTTGTGTTATTTAACCAGTAATCTCAGATATACTCCATGCGTGAAGGACCTTGGTAAGACATTTACATGTAACGTGAGGCACCAAGACCTTGAAAATCCCAAATGTTCATCCTGGAAACTAAAACACCTGAGTAAGTAGAACCTGATCGTATTTACCCTTTAATCTGAGTTCCAGCATTTGTATGGAAAATTCATTTATTTGGATTACAAAATATGAAATTACTGTTCTGTCTATTAAACTAGACACAAAACTCGGTTACAGACAGGCAGCACCGGAACCTGAAAAAATGTTACCAAGTTATCCGCCATTATCCAGTTTCACCTTATTTCCAATTTAACCAGTTGAATGTTCTAACGCCAACATTCCGAGGACATGTGATTAAAGCCCACATGGCAATTAATTAATAATAATCTGATGTTACTCCAATTTACACTCAAGGCGATTTATTTATAGCCACAAGGACTTGGATTCTGGCTGTCCAATAGAGTGTTATTAGGCTCTGAGTAAATCCCTTCCCCGTGTCACTTTAAAGGGTATCTCCACTGATAAAAGTCACCTGGGTTATAAGGATAGATATGTGTAAGGCAGGGGTGTCTCTAGGGATTTTGCCACCTGAGCCAAACTTTTGAATGCTGCCCTTATGTAACGCTAGGTGCCATGAAGTGCGCTACCGCAAACCAGGGTTAGGTGTGTGCGGCTTTCAGGAATGGGTGTGGTTAAACATTTGGTATTTTTAAACTTCACGTCACAGCGTTATTTATACAGTTCCTCAAAAAGACATTTATCCACACCATCATTCCTGACGCTTTTCTTAAAAAAAAAAAAATTACAGTGAGCTCTGCCTGCCGCCTCTCTGATGTTTATCAGGGGTGGTTCCCTGAGCATTTTGCTCATATTGCCTCATTAGAGAGACACCCCTGGTGTAATGTGATAATGTAGCTGCAGCCCCTATTCTGATATCAAAGGATTGGCCTACTATATTGGAATATTTAGATTCCACGTTCCATGTTAGATTCTCTATTATTAGTTGAATTGATCAGAGGTGTTAAATGGGATTTTTAATCCGTTTCTATTACAGTTTGTGAACCGACAGTAAGTGAAATAAAGTGTCAACCTGAAGTCCCTGAATGTGACCAACCTGCAGTGTTATCCTGTACCGTGATTGGTTTCTACCCTAGAGTTTGTACCATCAGATGGTATCGGGGACTGGAGACCATCCCATCTGTCAATCATACAGAAACCACCAGAGAGGACCAGGAATCCGGACTCTTCTCCACAACCACAGAGATGAACTTCACTCCGACTGTCGCCCTCCTAGGGACGGAATTCCAAGTGGAAGTAGCTCACAACATGAAATTTACCAAAAAGAAATTCTCTATAAATATAAAAGGTATCAACATATAAACTACTGTTCGATATTGGTGCCAATACAATACATGTGTAATAGCAGGCCGGGGGGCCGGGGTACTTACGAGTACGCTTTAGGGGGAGGCGCTCCGATGGCTGGTGGGATTGCAGAACTGGATATAAGAGACTGCTGGGAACTGTAGGCTGAGGAATGGCGGCTAGGTGCTGCTGGAGAGAAGGCAGGATACTGGGAACAGGCGAGGCAGAAACAGTCACTGAAACAGGTCAGGTGAGTAGGGATACTGGAACTGGCAAGGTAAGTCTCTGGTGCTGGTATGGCAAGGTAAGTAATTGGTGCTGGTATGGCAAGGTAAGTTTCTGGAACAGGCAAGGTAAGTCAGTGGTGCTGGTATGGCAAGGTAAGTCTCTGGAACAGGCAAGGTAAGTCAGTGGTGCTGGTATGGCAAGGTAAGTCTAAAGCTGGAGAGGAACAGGAACTAGGGCAGGTAAGTAGAAGGAGCCAGGGAGGTAGCTAACGCTACAATCAGGCACCGGGTCCAGGAGGACTCCAGTTTTTGAATCCTCGCTCCGCCCGGCGTGTCAGCGTTGTGAGGTCATGACGTCTATGACGCCGCCCACCCGGAAGTGTATCGCGACGTGGAACCGGATCGGCAGGTAAGTACGTAACAACATGGTTTTCAACAGACTGAATCTAAAGTATAAACCATGGGCCCTGTAATTCTCATTTGGTATTTGTGTCTCTCGCCTATGGAATTAGCAATATTGTGAAGAAATCATGTTAATTCTATATTTTCTCACTTTCCCCTATTGCTGGAGCCCTCCGTCCTACTGAGTAACAATTGGTTTTTACTGGACTACTTTGGTAAGGAGGGGCTAGAGAATTTACAGAGCGTGGGCAATAGGTATCTGGGTCAGTGACCCATTCTGTGAAAATCAGAAAAATTAAAGTTATCTCCAAAATGCTGCTGGTTAAGAGGTACAGCAATGTGTTAGTGAGAATTTATATAATTCCCCCAGCATCTTTTATATGTTAGCTTTAGTTCTGCTTCAACATATTGTCCACGGGCACTTTTGCAGTGAACTAGTCATTTAATACAGGAAACTCCAGGGCACTAACCTGGCAGATTAAAACTCTACGTGCTGTATCCCCTCAATGAAACGATATTGTGAGCTTGAAATAATCAATCTACCTCCTTAACCCAGGTAGTTTTTTCAGTGAAGTTGTCCTTTAATAGTCACATATATATGAAAAGACTGGTGAACATCCAATGGTTAACTGGGGAGCATTACTTGGGATATACTGGGATAGACTGTAATGTCCTATGGTATAGGAGAGGGTTGACTCATTGTAGGACGAGGTCTAGGAAGAACATTTGATACATTATAACAAATGTTGACATTTACAGGGAGATTCAATAAAAGTTCTTATCGTTTAAAATGGTGCTAATTTTACCCCGACCAATCAGATGTTAGCTTTCAAATGGTAAATAAGATCTGATTGGTTGGGGCAAAATTAGCACCATTTTAAACGATAAGACCTTTTATTGAATAACCGTTTATTTGTCTGTCTTGGCCTTTTCCCATTGATGATCTAACTCTGCCTTCAGTTCCCCGGATGTGAATCTTGGGAATCTCGGTGTGAATCTCTAAACCAGGACAAATACAATCAGGGAATGCTGGGAGTTGCACATCTGAACTCTAAACCTTACTACACTTTTATCCTTATATGCACAGGGATTCCCCATGGCCATACACTAGTTAGATATTAGATTGATTAGATCCGAACGGCTAATCTAATATCCGGTGTTGGACTGGCCAACAGGGTTACTGGGGAATCCCCCGGTGGGCCCACATCCATATTACCCAAGAAAACTGCTAATATTTCAATACAGAGCCAAATCCTCATTCACACGCCGATAGGATGCACGGAAGGGTGATTTGAAGATTGTAATGTTAACATATTGACAAAGGAACGTGACTGGTTCAAGAGAGGTGTTAAGGAGGCCATTTATGTGAAAATAAAGAACAAAGCCTAAATAGAGGTGGGGGGGTTGACACCAACTGTCTGCCATGTACAATGCTGTTTTAACACCTTACTCTGGGCGTTCCTATAACACTCTTAGCCACTATCCAATCACACCCTTACACCTGGTGTGATATGCTAATTGGGATTTTTCCAGGGTACATAATTGCCACAGATTTTGTACAAGTCATTCTGAAGGAGAAAGCCAGTCGGATGACTAGCGAAACGTCTTCAAGAACTAAACTTCAAGTCCAGTTGATCTAATTGAATACAACAGATATATTCAGAAGGGTGAGTTGCTTATGTATGGGCACCTTTAGAATTCCACCTGCCCCACAAGCAGAGGTGGAGAACATTTTGTGAGACATTTAGGTCCTTGACATGTTGATATGATCATACACTAACTATTTTGTTATCAGGGTAACATCCAATCTATATATTAGCCTGATACCAGTTTACGATAAACTTTCCTAACAATGCCATTTAAGACTCGGGGACCAGTTAGATTTGTATACAGAATAGAATTTCATGGAATTTGCATTTTTTCCAGCTTATTCCATTCTAAGACCCTATTTTCCTTCTAATGGGCCTGGCCGTACATCTAAGCAATGTTAAGCCAACATTTAGGTTAAATCGACTGTTAACATTGGTGCAGCAGAAGTTCTACCCTTGCTATGTTGTAACACATGCTGGACCTTTTTTTAACCTGAAACAAATATTTAAAGCCACCTCCCCCCTGCATCTTCCTGCGGGCATGGCGAGGGGGCATGATGTCTGTGATGTCATTTAGGAGGTGGGGCTAGTGGCTGGGAGGTGGATGGAGGCGGGGTTATGGCATTCCGGGGGCATGGCTGTGGAGGAGACTAGAGTCTCCTCCGGTCGGTGAGCGAGGACAGCAGGTATCCCAACCCTCCCGTGACTTACGGGAGTCTCCCTCATTCTGGGGTGGTCTCCGCACCCGCGAGTTCACCCCAGAATGAGGGAGACTCCCACGAGTCACAGGAGGGGTGGGATACCTGCTGTCTGGTGAAATAGAGGGCTGACTTAACACTGGTGAAATAGAGGGCTGACTTAACACTGTCTGGTGAAATGGAGGGCTGACTTAACACTCTCTGGTGAAATGGAGGGCTGACTTAACACTGTCTGGTGAAATGGAGGGCTGACTTAACACTGGTTGGTGAAATGGAGGGTGACTTAACACTGTCTGGTGAAATGGAGGGCTGACTTAACACTCTCTGGTGAAATGGAGGGTTGACTTAACACTGGTGAAATAGAGGGCTGACTTAACACTGTCTGGTGAAATGGAGGGCTGACTTAACACTGGTGAAATAGAGGGCTGACTTAACACTGTCTGGTGAAATGAAGGGCTGACTTAACACTCTCTGGTGAAATGGAGGTCTGACTTAACACTGATTGGTGAAATGGAGGGCTGACTTAACACTGTCTGGTGAAAGGAGGCTGACTTAACACTCTGTGTGAAATGGAGGGCTGACTTAACACTGTCTGGTGAAATGGAGCGCTGAACACTGTCTGGTGAATGGAGGGTGACTTAACACTGTCTGGTGAAATGGAGGGCTAACTTAAACACTGGTGAAATGGAGGGCTGAGCTTAACACTGTCTGGTGAAATAGAGGGCTTACATTAACACGTTCTGGTGAAAAGGAGGGCTGTGACTTAACACTGTCTGGTGACAATGAGGGCTGACTTAACACTGTCTGGTGAAATGGAGGGCTGACTTAACACTGTCTGGTGAAATGGAGGGCTGACTTAACACTGTCTGGTGAAATGGAGCGCTGACACTGTCTGGTGAAATGGAGGGCTGACTTAACACTGTCTGGTGAAATGGAGGGCTAACTTAACACTGGTGAAATGGAGGGCTGACTTAACACTGTCTGGTGAAATAGAGGGCTTAATTAACACTGTCTGGTGAAAAGGAGGGCTGACTTAACACTGTCTGGTGACAATGAGGGCTGACCCTGTAACACTGCGTGAAATAGAGGGCTTACTTAACACTGTCTGGTGAAATGGAGGGCGACTTAACACTGTCTGGTGAAATGGAGGGCCGACTGACTAAAACTGTCTGGTAAATAGAGGGCTTACTCACAGTCTGGTGAATGGGGGATGACTTAACACTATGGTGAAATGGAGGGCTGACTTAACACTGTCTGGTGAATAGAGGCTGCTTTTAAACGGTCTGGTGAAATGGAGGGCTGACTTAACACTGGTGAAATGGAGGGCTGACTTAACACTGTCTGGTGAAATGGAGGGCTGACAACACTGTGGTGAAATGGAGGGATGACTTAACACTGTCTGGTGAAATGGAGGGCTGACTTAACACTGACTGGTGAAATGGAGGGCGACTTAACACTGTCTGGTGAAATAGAGGGCTGACTTAACACTGACTGGTGAAATGGAGGACTAACTTAACACTGACTGGTGAAATGGAGGGCTGACTTACATTGGCTGCTGAACTGGTAAATACAAGTGCCCACAATACAGACTGGAAAATGTAAGATGCTCTGCCCACACAGACTGATAAATATAAAGCTAGGTACACACAGTACAGATTTCTGAAAGGTGACAGACAGGATCTGCGCGCTCGTTCGGGAAACGAACGTACACACGTAACGATAAAGCCCCGATACCGTTGGATCCGACGGTATCGGGGCTTTATCGTTAGTGTGTGTACCCAGCTTAAGATGTGACCACACAGACTTGAAATTATAATAGGCCCAGTCCACCAAGACTTGTAAACATAAGACCCCCCTATGCCTAGCCCACACAGACTTGTAAATGTAAGACGCACCCATGCCTCAATGAGTGATATTAGTGTATTTCTATATCACTCCTTTAAAAAAAAAAAAATTTCCAAAAATCAGTCAGATTTTCAAAACCAGCAGTTCAGAATTTTAACCAGTTCGAAGCGGATTCATTGCTATGTTTGAACAGATTTAGCAGTGAACAAGATGATTTTTTGGTGCATTAAAGTAACATTTGAAAGATGCTGCAAAATTTCCTTTTTTTAGTTTAATAAAAAGGCCCTCGCATCGTTCTTACCCGTAAGGAAGGGGGATACAGTGATTTTCAGACTTTTATTGTTCTTTGTGTTCTGTATTTAATACAATTATATCTTACAGGCCTTCCACAACTTAAAGATATAATTTGCAGTAAATGTCCCCCCAAATATGGAGAAGAGCTGACGCTAAACTGTGAGGTGACCGGCTGTAATCCCCAAGACGTTGAGGCAGAATGGCGAGAGAACGATCGTCCGGTACAGAAAGAAATGAAGCCAGAAAAGGTTATAAATAAAGATTTTGTCTCGTTCATCCTCAAATTGACACCTACCGCACAGCACTATGGGAAATTATTTTCCTGCCTTGTAAAACACAAAGATCTACCCCAGCCAGTCAAGAAAAATACGTCTCTAAGGTTGCCAGGTAACAAGAGATAATCTCAGTATATTGTGACATCACCATGTGCTGACATCACATTACTGTGTTTTCTTTTTTTCTTGCAGACGTACAACCTACCTTATCGGAGATCACAGCAGTCCCAGAAACGCCCAAGGCCAACCGAGAATCCCGTTTCCTAATAACCATATCCGGGTCTTCCCAGAAACACCTTCAAGTGAGATGGTTTAAATCTTTCACAGAATTTAAATCAAATATACAAACTTCAGAGCCACAGATTGGAAAGGACGGTTTATATTCCTGTTCCAGCACATTGACGTTCACTCCCAGTGATAAGGACCATGGCGCGTCCATCAGATGTGAAGTTACTGCCAACAGGGAAAGAAAAGATAAACTCTATAAACTAGATCTCACAGGTGAGAGTCAACTTGATATCTGTGTGTGTGTGTGTGTAGAATAGATGGAATTAATACATAGAGATTACAAAACTTTTGTCAGACTTACAATAGATGTGCGTTTTGCTCCTCCTTTCCCCCCCAAAATCCTCTGCTGTTGGTAACGCCCCCCAGTCAGTCAAATCTGCTATTTAACAATTTTAAAGGCTGTCATCAACTATTAGTTAGAGTTACACTTATAACAGTTCAGTCTCTGTAATACGGGGATTCGGCTGAACTTCTTATAAGTTTTAAATATACCACACAATAAACTCCTGTAACAGGTACAGTCTTCAAACGGACCAGTGCTCTGCTGCCTTATGGAAGTTCAATCAGGGCAAAGATAATGACTAAAAGCAATAGCATCGTCTCCATGAAAATGTGGAAGGGGCGTTAGGAAATACAGCACTAGAAATATAGAGAGCAAATAGGGGCAAAAGTTTATTTAGTATTCAGCTTGTGCAATGCCTTAAAATCCATATAGAGGGTATATCATGTACTTAAGGGCTTCCATGGAATTATGAAAATGACTCAGAAGTCTCTCCTCCCCTTATTTGCATAATAAGAAAAAGAGCTCTAGCCAAAACTCTCCCTAACCCAACTGATCCCTTGGTTTTGGCAATAGACTCAGTAGCATTTTGAGATGGATTGTTATTTAATACCACCTACCCTTATCTGGGCCACTCACTGCATTATAGGTTTATTTTTGAGATATTTATATTTTTGTATAATTTTTCCCCAGGAACTGGGACTAAATCATCAATACCAATTGTGCCCGAACCAGTGAAGGTAGAAAAGATCGAGTGTTTGACCCCAGACCCCAGGAAGGGGCAGGAAGTCACGTTACAATGTGTCGTTAAAGGGCTGGATGTGAGTGACGGATTCTTCTCCTGGTACGAAGGAATCGATCCCATTGATGATAGTCAGGTAGAGAACCAGGACCTTATCGACGGCTCTGGTTGTATTTCCACGGTCAGATTCTCACCTGTGGATGATGTGAAAGTCCGATTCGAGGTGACATTTAACATGGAAACTACTAGACAATTCTACGAGCTGCACTTGGGGTGAAA
The DNA here is from genome assembly GCA_019447015.1 of Hymenochirus boettgeri. Classification (NCBI taxonomy): domain Eukaryota; kingdom Metazoa; phylum Chordata; class Amphibia; order Anura; family Pipidae; genus Hymenochirus; species Hymenochirus boettgeri. Next base: position 60,695 of record JAACNH010000487.1, on the reverse strand, counting down.
TTTCTATTGGGCTATTGGGAGTCTCTCAATGTTACATGTAACAGACTGACCCTAGAGGATTGTACACAGAGACCAGACACGGATGGAGTCAGTATTACATATCATGGAACAGTCAGTATTACATATCAGCCCATAACACGGACAATGTTTCTGTGATAGGCGTGGTGTCCTATCCAGTAAACATCACGTGACTATACACCAACCATGTGACCTTACGTCAAACTGTGCATGTCTACTGTGAATGTGTGGCAGAGATGGACATTATATATAATAATATTATATACATTATACAAATGAAATGATCAAACTAAAAGCAATGTAACAATCAGAGTTGCTATACCATCTATATCTGGTGTGATGTGTAGTTGTCTTGTATTAAAAGAAGGAGCTATGATCTAACCCTACCACCCACTCTTCAGATATAGTACTGAGGAGTTTTCCCAGATGAAGTCTTGCTAATAAACCACCATTCAAGCACCTATTATGGGTGGAGAACTCAATTTTGGCTGGTGTAAAGGTTCATTTTTTCTTAGGCTAAATTTCTTGCCATTTCTGTCAACTTTTGGAAATTTTATACTATAATACTTTATACTAGTGCAGTCACTAACACCTTTCTGGCTCCTCCCCCAGTTTACCCTCCCCTTCATTAACATATATGTACCTTTGCCAGAAAAAGGAGGAGTGCCAGGGGTTGTGGGAGGAGTTGGAAGGCAGTTGGTTACTGCATGAGTATAGTGTCCCTTAAAGGGCAACTAAACTGAAAAAAAATGACTTTTCCTCATCTTAATCTATAAATAAATATGTGTAACTTACACTTATTCTGAGGTGTGTGTGTGTTGCTGCATGCTTTCCATCCAGTACTTGTTTTACTCAGGCTCAGTATCCTGAATACCTATTTTAACCACTCCCCCTTCCATCTGACCAGACTTTTTTTTATGAGGGCAAGCATGCTCTGTAATCACTATGAGGCAGAACTGGGAGAGGGAATTTCCCACACAGCAACTGTCAAAACTCTGTCACCATTGCAGCTGCAGCAAAACTGCTCACATCAGAAGAGTTTGTGATATTAAGGGCCCCATTTAAAAACCCGTGGTATTGCAAATTTGCAACACCGTGGGTTATGGTAGAAGTGTGGCCGTACATTTACCACCACACAGCTGTACAATACCAAGTGCTAGTAGACTACCCCTATGGTATTGTCTGAAGGATCATACATCACAGTTGTAAATGTACAATCGTAATACCGCTGTATGATTGGCAATTTGACGACTGCAATCCTACATGTACAATTGCGGCCGTCAAATTGCAGATCATTAATGGCGGGGTTTCGCTAAATAGGACCCTAAGGTACTTGATTGACAGCTAAAATGTAAGATGGTTCAGATTGGATATCTACAAAAATAGGGGACAGATCATCATAAAATTGTACAATGGTGGGTGGAAAGAATTATAGTTTATGGTCTATTTAAAAATACATTTTAGTGTAGATGCCCTTTAATTCATTCAGGGGCAGATTTACATATCAGGAACCTGTAGGTATAAAAAGCCTTGCACCGTTAGCCCCACCCCTAACACAGATCACCCCCCAAAAAAATCCTGCTGTGAGTAAATTCCTTTTCGGGATTTACCCAAATTCGCAAGTGCGATATTGAACCGCAATCAGAACATTTGCGATAGCGGCTCTGAGTAAATGACCCACTAAGTCACCCACCGCTGTTGTTCCCGTAAACAATGGGTAAAATGCCCATCCCCATCATTTTTGGACTGACATTACGGACAAAATGCAAAAAACAAAGGTGGTCCCAGTCTGTAGACAAGGGTGGTTCCAGTCTGCAGACAAGGGTGGTTCCAGTCTGCAGACAGACAAGGGTGGTTCCAGTCTGCAGACAGACAAGGGTGGTTCCAGCCTGTAGACAAGGGTGGTTCCAGTCTGCAGACAAGGGTGGTTCCAGTCTGCAGACAGACAAGTGCGGTTCCAGTCTGCAGACAAAGGTGGTCCCAGTCTGCAGACAAGGGTGGTTCCAGTCTGCAGACAGACAAGGGTGGTCCCAGTCTGTAGACAAGGGTGGTTCCAGTCTGCAGACAAGGGTGGTTCCAGTGTGCAGACAGACAAGGGTGGTTCCAGTGTGCAGACAGACAAGGGTGGTTCCAGTCTGCAGACAGACAAGGGCGGTTCCAGTCTGCAGACAAAGGTGGTCCCAGTCTGCAGACAAGGGTGGTTCCAGTCTGCAGACAGACAAGGGTGGTCCCAGCCTGCAGACAAGGGTGGTCCCAGTCTGCAGACAAGGGTGGTTCCAGTCTGCAGACAGACAAGGGCGGTTCCAGTCTGCAGACAAAGTTGGTCCCAGTCTGCAGACAAGGGTGGTTCCAGTCTGCAGACAGACAAGGGTGGTCCCAGCCTGCAAACAAGGGTGGTCCCAGTCTGTAGACAAGGGTGGTTCCAGTCTGCAGACAAGGGTGGTTCCAGTCTGCAGACAAGGGTGGTTCCAGTCTGCAGACAAGGGTGGTTCCAGTCTGCAGACAAGGGTGGTCCCAGCCTGCAGACAAGGGTGGTTCCAGTCTGCAGACAAAGGTGTTTCCAGTCTGCAGACAAGGGTGGTCCCAGTCTGCAGACAAGGGTGGTCCGGATATAATAACATGTCATATGGATTTTTCTCTTTTAGGAATGACGGGTGAACTGCAGGGATCACAGTCAAGAATAATGTAAGTGACTCTCCCATTACGATTCCCTTTTGCCGTATCTTTCCCCCAGTCTGTATACACAGTGGGGACATTTTGATTGGCCGATCCTGTCAGTAGCGTCTGACCATAATATAAATCCCATTCTGCTTTACATTAAACTCTCCAGGGCAGAGAATTTAGAGGATTTGCTAAATGCTGCAAACAAGACCAACCCACCGCCAAGCAGCTCTTACAGCACCCATTCATTACCTATCACCAGGACTATGAGACCATCAGGAAGGAGATCCAATCATATATAAAGGACAGGATGGTAAAGCAGATTGTGTTTGTATTGGACAATAGTTTCCATTAAAGTGACCTCTGTGGGTTTCACCATAGAAAGCATGTGATGTATTGACACCAGTGTGTCTTTAAATAATGTTCCCTCCAATGTTCATGTCTGTAATATCCTTCTTCTTGGTTAGGAGACCGCATGAGAGAGAGAGGATTAGACTACGGGACGGACGTCACATCTGGGAACGCGTGTTAGAGAGGAAGATTAGACTACGGACGGACGTCACATCTGGGACCGCGTGTAGAGAGGATTAGACTACGGGACGGACGTCACACCTGGGACCGCGTGTTGAGAGCAAGAATTAGAGAGACCAAAGGACGGACGTCACATCAGACCGCGTGTTAGAGAGAATGAGAGAGACTACGGGCCGGACGTCACATCAGAGAAAGCTTCGGAGTAGACAAATGTCTGAGACACGGATACAGGGTGGGGACAGGGTTGTGTGTGTAGGCAGTGCATGCACTGTGGGACCAGTGCCGTAGGGATATCCAAGGTAGCCATAGAGGCTGCTATGGAGCCAGAGCCACTAGGGACCATGGTTGGAGGATACTTCAAATAAACATGCATTACCTGCATACACACATCCGCAGGTCCTTACTCTGGGTACATTACATGGGATTGTATGTATGGATAATGTTTTGTGTTGGAACTTTGTATTGAACCTAAATAAATGTACAAAACTAATGATGTGGTCTATAGTCCATCTTGAGTGTCTGTAGTTTTTCTTAAAGGGGAACTGTGGTCTCCATACAAGTCCCCCTATATAAAACGACTCCAGGGGTCTGCTTCTAACTACAGTCTATCCAAAGCAGCTTGCTGGAAAAGCCCCCCTCTCACCCTGTGCCCCCTATGCTCTCTTGTACTAGCCAACCAATGTACTGGGAGTCGGGCTTTACTATGGGCTAGTTTTCCTGTTGGTTTTTCTAATACAGCCCAAGGTTTTAGTAGTGCACTGATCATGAACACGTCCCCCAATCTGGATCCATTGGGGGGTCAGTGTGTTGGTAGAAGTCTGTCTGGTGGTTCTTGGTAGATCCGTGGACTAGTTCTTGACATTTCGCTAGTCATCTGACTGGATTCTCAATTCAGAAAAAATGTCCTACAGCCCAATGGGAAAAAGAATCGGTGCCCACTACTAACCGCCATTTCATGGATGTGGTTGTCACCTGATGACAAGGTCCCTGAAAACATTGTTTGGGGTGATTCACAATAAATAGAAATTCCACATTAGCAGTGTTACACGTATATCTAATTTCACTTTGCTATAGCTTGGAGTCCCAATGTAGGGGACTAACTGAGGTTGCCACAGGAGGGCCTAGGCCCAAACCAAACATTGTGGACTATAACCCCCTTAACCCCAATAAGGTAGGGGCGTCTCTGTAGTAACTAAAGGGAGGGGGGTCTGCTATACATGTTATGGGGTCTAATGAGAAATCTGTCCCTGAATGTACCAACACCCTTTAAGAAACCCTGCTCTAAACACCCAGTGTACCCTGCACACCTTTAAGAAAACCCTGTCCTATAACCAGTGTACCCAACACCCCTTTAACAAACCCTGCTCTATAGAACCCAGTGTACCCGCCTCCCTTTTAATAAACCCTGCTCTATAGCACCCAGTGTACCCTGCACTCCCTTTAAGAGACCCTGCTCTATAGCACCCAGTGTACCCAACACTCCCTTAAGAGACACCTGCTATATAGCACCCAGGTAACCCGGACTTCCTTTAAGAAAACCTGCTCTACAGCACCCAGTGTACCCTGCACTCCCTTTAAGAAACCCTGCTATAGCACCCAGTGTACCAAACACTCCCTTTAAGAAACCCTGCTCTATAGCACCCAGTGTACCCTGCACACCCTTTAAGAAAAAACCCTGCTCTATAGCACCCAGTGTACCCTGCACTCCCTTTAGAAACCCTGCTCTATAGCACCCAGTGTACCCTGCAGTCCCCTTAGAAACCCTGCTATAGCACCCAGTGTACCCTGCAACTCCTTTAAGAGACCCTGCTCTATAGCACCAGTGTACCCTGCACTCCCTTAAAAAACCCTGCCTATAGCACCCAGTGTACCCAACACTCCCTTTAAGAAACCTGCTCTATAGCACCCCGTGTACCCTGCACTCCTTTAAGAAACCCTGCTACAGACCCCAGTGTGCCCAGCACTCCCTTTAAGAAACCTGCTCTATAGCAATTAGTGTACCAACAACCCCCTTTAACAAACCCTGCTCTATAGCACTTAGTGTACCCAACACTCTTAACAAACCTGCTCTATAGCAATTAGGTACACAACACTCCCTTTAAAACCCTGCTCTATAGCAACCCAGTGTACCCAACACTCCCTTTAAGAAAACCCTGCTCTATAGCACCCAGTGTACCCAACACTCCCTTTATGAAACCCTGCTCTATAGCCACCAGGTACCCAACACTCCTTTAAGAAATCCTGCTGTAGCACCCAGTGTACCCAACACCCCCTTTAAGAAACCCTGCTCTATAGCACTTAGTGTACCCAACAATCCTTAGAAACCCTGCTCTATAGCACTTAGGTGTACCCAACACTCCCTTTAAAACAAACCCTGCTCTATAGCACCCAGTGTACCCAACACTCCTTAGAAAAACCCTGTTTTTGTAGCACCCAGTGTACCCAACACTCCCTTTAAGAAACCTGCTCTATAGCACCCAGTGTACCCAACACTCCTTTTAAGAAACCCTTCTCTATAGCACCAGTGTACCCTGCACTCCCTTAAGAAAACCCTGCTCTATAGCACCCAGTGTACCCTGCACTCCCTTTAAGAAACCCTGCTCTATAGCATCCAGTGTGCCCAAAGCACTCCTTTAAGAAACCCTGCTCTATAGCACTTAGTTACCCAACACTCCCTTAACAAACCTGCTCTATAGCACTTAGTTTACCCAACACTTCCTTAACAAACCCTGCTCTATAGCATTAGTGTACCCAACACTCCTTTAAAACAAACCCTGCTCTATAGCACTTAGTGTACCCAAACACTCCTTTAACAAACCCTGCTCTATAGCACCATTGTACCCAACACTCCCTTTAAGAAACCCTGCTCTATAGCACCCAGTGTACCCAACACTCCCTTTAGAAACCTGCTCTATAGCACCCAGTGTACCCAAAACTCCCTTAAGAAATCCTGCTCTGTAGCACCCAGTGTACCCAACACCCCCTTTAAGAAAACCCAGCTCTATAGCACTTAGTTTACCAAACATCCCTTTAAGAAACCCTGTCTATACACTTAGTGTACCCAATATCCCTTAACAAAACCCTGCTCTATAGCAACCAGTGTACCCAAAACACTCCCTTTAACAACCCTGCTCTATAGCACACAGTGTACCCAACACCTTTAGAAACCTGCTCTATAGCACCCAGTGTACCCAAACCTCCCTTTAAGAAACCCTGCTCTAAGCACCCAGTGTACCCAACACCCTTTAAGAAATCCTGCTCTGTAGCACCCAGTGTACCCAACACTCCCTTTAAGAAAACTGCTCTATAGCGCTAGTGTACCCAACACTCCCTTAACAAAACCTGCTCTGTAGCACCCAGTGTACCCAACACTCCCTTTAAGAAAATGCTCTATAGCACCCAGTGTACCCAACACTCCCTTTAAGAAACCCTGCTCTATAGCACCCAGTGTACCAACACCCCCTTAAGAAAACCCTGCTCTATAGCACTTAGTGTACCCAATACTCCCTTTAACAAACCCTGCTCTATAGCACCCAGTGTACCCAAACACTCCTTTAACAAACCCTGCTCTATAGCACCCAGTGTACCCAACACTCCCTTTAAGAAAACCTGCTCTATAGCACCCAGTGTTACCCAACACTCCCTTTAAGAAACCCTGCTCTATAGCACCCAGTGTACCCAACACTCCCTTTAAGAAATCCTGCTCTGTAGCACCCCGTGTACCCAACAACCCCTTTAAGAATCCTGCTCTGTAGCACCCAGTGTACCCAACACCCCCTTTAAGAAATCCTGCTCTATAGCAACCAGTGTACCAACACCCCTTAAGAAAACCCTGCTATAGCATTAGTGTACCAACACCCCTTTAAGAAACCCTGCTCTAAGCACTTGTGTGGCAACTATGCGGACCATGTATGGGCACATTGAACAATCACTCTGTATAGGAATATATGGAACAATCATCATATAATATTAATATTACAATGTTGACAATCAGCTATACAATCACCTCTAAGATTCTCCGTTTAAAAACGCAATCACAATTTAGCGATTCCGCTCGTTATCGATAATGTACGACCCTGGCCGCAAATGTACATTTACGCTGAACGTTCATTAATAAACGAACGTTCGGGTGTATATAAACCCTGCGGTATATTTACTAACACATGGATTCTACGCCCGACGTCGTAAAGTTCGTAATCTAGGGAATCGTAAATCTACGATCGTGCTATTGTAGATTAATAATAGGTATCGGTAATTTACCTCGTTATAGTCAATTAAGGATCCTTTAACCCGATCGGAAATTATTGATTGGTTTAACGGTAGTTAAAAGGCGCGGTAACGCTAAAAAGAAGATACAGCGCCTTTATGAATATGGCCCTTTGCTCCATCCACTGCAGTAGATATATTAAGTACTGAATATAAAACCCAGTCTCAGCAATCACTCAGGCAGCGCAGGTTAATGTTGATTACGGATCTCTATGCTGCTGTCAATCACAGGGACATTGGATACATTTTGACACATACAAATGCTGCTTCTCACTCACAGCTCAAGTAACATGTAACAACACCCTGAACATTCATACAGCCCTCCTCTATTCTAAAGTTACAAATCCAAACGTGTCATTTCCTGCAGTGTAAGTGGCTTTGATTGGTCAACCATACAGGATTTTCCTGCTAAAGTGAAAGTAACTTAGGAGTTTCAGCCATTACAGATATGATATTCACCGTCAGCTGGGATGGGTCTCCCTGTGCAATGTATACTGGGGAGAATCTCAAAACTCCCCAACTTAATGAAGTTTCTGCTGATTTCTCTTTTACTGCCAGTCACAGGTGAGACGGTTCTGGTCCATGTCAGTGTCAGTAACAGGTGAGATGGTTCTGGTCCATGTCAGTGTCAGTCACAGGTGAGACGGTTCCGGTCCATGTCAGGTCAGTCACAGGTGAGACGGTTCCGGTCCATGTCAGTGTCAGAACAGGTGAGACGTTTTGGTCCATGTCAGTGTCAGTAACAGGTGAGACGGTCTGGTCCATGTCAGTGTCAGTAACAGGTGAGACGGTTCGGTCCATGTCAGTGTCAGTCACAGGTGAGACGGTTCTGGTCCATGTCAGTGTCAGTCACAGGTGAGATGGTCCGTCCATGTCAGTGTCAGTACAGGTGAGATGGTCTGTCATGTCAGTGTCAGTAACAGGTGAGATGGTTCTGGTCCATGTCAGTGTCAGTAACAGGTGAGATGGTTCTGGTCCATGTCAGTGTCAGTAACAGGTGAGATGGTTCCGGTCCATGTCAGTGTCAGTAACAGGTGAGATGGTTCTGGTCCATGTCAGTGTCAGTAACAGGTGAGAGGTTCATGGAAGTCAGTGTCAGTCACAGGTGAGATGGTCTGGTCATGTCAGTGTCAGACAGGGGAGACGGTTATGGGCCATGTCAGTGTCAGTAACAGGTGAGACAGTTCTGGTCCATGTCAGTGTCAGTAACAGGTGAGACGGTTCTGGTCCATGTCAGTGTCAGTTAACAGGTGAGATGATTCCTGGTCCATGTCAGTGTCAGTCACAGGTGAGATGGTTCTGGTCCATGTCAGTGTCAGTAACAGGTGAGACAGTTCTGGTCCATGTCAGTGTCAGTAACAGGTGAGACGGTTCTGGTCCATGTCAGTGTCAGTAACAGGTGAGATTCTGGTCATGTCAGTGTCAGTAACAGGTGAGACGGTTCTGGTCCATGTCAGTGTCAGTAACAGGTGAGATGATTCCGGTCCATGTCAGTGTCAGTCACAGGTGAGATGGTTCTGGTCCATGTCAGTGTCAGTAACAGGTGAGACGGTTCTGGTCCATGTCAGTGTCAGTAACAGGTGAGACGGTTCTGGTCCATGTCAGTGTCAGTACAGTGAGACGTTTGGTCCATGTCAGTGTCAGTAACAGGTGAGACGGTTCTGGTCCATGTCAGTGTCAGTCACAGGTGAGATGGTTCTGGTCCATGTCAGTGTCAGTAACAGGTGAGATGGTTCTGGTCCATGTCAGTGTCAGTAACAGGTGAGTGGTTCTGGTCCATGTCAGTGTCAGTCACAGGTGAGATGGTTCCGGTCCATGTCAGTGTCAGTCACAGGTGAGATGGTTCTGGTCCATGTCAGTGTCAGTAACAGGTGAGATGGTTCTGGTCCATGTCAGTGTCAGTCACAGGTGAGATGGTTCTGGTCCATGTCAGTGTCAGTCACGTGAGAGGTCTGTCCATGTCAGAAAGTGAGACGGTTCTGGTCCATGTCAGTGTCAGTAACAGGTGAGATGGTTCTGGTCCATGTCAGTGCCAGTCACAGGTGAGATGGTTCTGCTCCATGTCAGTAACAGGTGAGATGGTTCTGGTCCATGTCAGTAACAGGTGAGATGGTTCTGGTCCATGTCAGTTTCAGTAACAGGAGACGGTTTGGTCCATGTCAGTGTCAGTAACAGTGAAACAGTGGTCCAGTAGTGTCGTAACAGGTGAGATGGTTCTGGTCCATGTCAGTGTCAGTCACAGGTGAGATGGTTCTGGTCCATGTCAGTGCAGTACAGGTGAGAGGTTCTGGTCAATGTCAAGGGAACAGGTGAGACGGTTCTGGTCCATGTCAGTGTCAGTAACAAGTGAGATGGTTCTGGTCCATGTCAGTGCCAGTCACAGGTGAGATGGTTCTGGTCCATGTCAGTAACAGGTGAGACGGTTCTGGTCCATGTCAGTGTCAGTAACAGGTGAGATGGTTCTGGTCCATGTCAGTGCCAGTCACAGGTTAGATGGTTCTGGTCCATGTCAGTGAACAGGTGGAGATGGTTCTGGTCCATGTCAGTGTCAGTAACAGGTGAGAGGGTTGGCATGTCAGTGTCAGTAACAGGTGAGATGGTTCTGGTCCATGTCAGTGTCAGTAACAGGTGAGATGGTTCTGGTCCATGTCAGTGTCAGTAACAGGTGAGATGGTTCTGGTCCATGTCAGTGTCAGTCACAGGTGAGACGGTTCTGGTCCATGTCATGTCAGTAACAGGTGAGATGGTTCTGGTCCATGTCAGTGTCAGTAACAGGTGAGACGGTTCCGGTCCATGTCAGTGCCAGTCACAGGTGAGATGGTTCCGGTCCATGTCAGTGCCAGTCACAGGTGAGATGGTTCTGGTCCATGTTGTCAGTATGATAACCCAGAGGGTTACAGTGGATTCCCCCAGGGGGGGGCCACAGCCCATTAACCCAAGAAAACAGAGAAAACTGATAGAATTTAAATACAAAGCCAAAGAGGCAGTAAGAAATGAATTTTAATAAACAATTGGAGTCAGTAGTAAAGGTGACCACAGACGCTACAATCTGATCGTACGGTCGCACGGCTGAATGTATGATCGGATTGCCGGCAAAAAACTTTGTGGTACAAAAATGATTGTACGTTGATCAGCCAATCATATAAACACGACCCAACAATAGCGCTATATTGGGTATCGATATCGTATTACTGGGATCTACGCGTCTATGGCCACCAGATCTGCAAATTAGTGATAATTGAGATATGAAATGTTCTGGGCTGGGAAGGGTGATGGCCAACGATTTGTTTTTATTTGGTCTATAGGGGGTTAATATATTGGAGTCATTGTGATGTTGTAAACCGACCTTTACGGCTAGGACACACTAACGCGTTTTTCGCGCGTTTCGCGCTCGCGATTTTCACTAAAATGGAAATCGCGGGAACGCGAAAATTCACGCGATTTCCCATGCACATGCGATTGCGCGTCCGTTCGCGTTTTGGTAATGCATGCGTTCACCATTTTTGGTGCGTTAACGCAGCGGTTCCATAACGCGAAATGATGAAAACGCATGCGCAAAACGCGAATGCACAAGAAAAGCGCACACAATCACGTGCGATAACGCTCGCGATTTTGTGCGCGATTCCAGCCTTAATGGGGAATAAGTCTCAGGCCACAGGACGGACGCACGCGCGATACACATGCGATTTACAAAAAAATTGTGACCACATGCACTCAAAAATTCCATTCTATGGGGGTTTATACAGGGCAGTGGGATGCAGACCCTCTTATTGGGTGGGCCCTGCAATGTGATTATGGGGAGTGGCTGTGCGGACTGTACTATGTGTTATTGTGGGGGATAGTCACTTTTCATTTCTTTCTTTAACCCATTTGTTGAATGTTGTGAGTGGTTTAGTGTTTTCTTAAAGGAATACTGCACGTATGATATGTACGTACTGCACGTATGATATGTACGTACTGCACGTATGATTGTCTATAAAATCTGGATTGTACACGTGAAGACGTTATATTTACTCTTTCAGAGAACATTAATCTTCGTACGAGTGACCTTCCTATTAAAGGTTTGAAGGATCGGGACGTGTTCCTTCCGTGTACAATATCCGATTACGGCAATTCACACCTGGATCTGGGTAAACTCACGGTTCTGTGGAACGTTTCCACCTCGGATCGAAACCGAACGTTTTACTGGTATCAGTCCGGCTCCGAGAAACAAAATGATTACAGCCTTAAAGTCTCAGATGATGACCTGCTTAATGGCAATGCTGGAGTTACCATACCAAATGCTCAATTCGGTGATGAAGGAGAATATATCTGCACCATCTTCTATACCCCACATAAGAAACAGGGCAGAATGTCTTTAGAGGTGTCAGGTATGACATATAACTTAATTTTCTCACTCGGCCCAATGTCGTCCTCCCATCATTCCTTCTGCCCCCTGTTACAGGTGTTTTATCCCCATCACCTGTGTAAGGTTTAACTGGTGTGTTACCAAACCCGCATTGGGATAATTTAGATTCATTTTTTTTGCTTCCTGGGCAGTCGGCCACGGTAAATATGGAATCTCCCGATACTTTGAGGATAAATGGAGAAGACGGTCACATGTGAAGCAAAATCCTTCGAACCCAAGGACATAGCGATCCGGTGGGTGAACACCTGAATAATGGTAATAAAGTCCTCTAGTGAGGAACCGCCACCGGGGAACCCACAAGAACCCAGATGGAAACCTTCAAACCAAACAAGTTTCCTGACCCTCAAACCATCATTTGGTGAACATGGGACCCAATACTTCTGTGTTGTACATCACCGATCCTTGGAGAACCAACTGACAAAGAATTTTACTCTGACAGTGAAAGGTAAACAAGGGTTGTGGGGTCAGTTTTACAGCTGTACAATAGTCAACGGGAGGCACAAATATACAAGATCGGTTGCAGTTGGTAGGATGTAAATATACATAGATCGGTGGCAGGTTGGTAGGATGTAAATATACATAGATCGGTGGCAGGTTGGTAGGATTTAAATATACATAGATCAGTGGCAGGTTGGTAGGATTTAAATATACATAGATCGGTGCAGGTCAGGTTGTGTAGGATTGTAAATATACATAGATCGGGGAGTTTGGTAGGAGTAAAATACATAGATCGGTGGCAGGTTGGTAGGTTGTAAATATACATAGATCGTGGCAGGTTGGTAGGATTTAATATACAAGATCGGGGCAGGTTTGGTAGGATGTAAATATACATAGATCGGTGCAGGTTGGTAGGATGTAAAATATACATAGATCGGTGGCAGGTTGGTGGGTGGTAAATATACAAGATCGGTGGCAGGTTGGTAGGATATGTAAATATACATAAGTCGGTGGCAGGTTGGTAGGATGTAAATATAGATAGATCGGTGGCAGGTTGGTAGGATTTAAAATATACCTAGATCGGTGGCAGGTTGGTAGGATTGTAAATTACATAGATTGGTGGAGGTTGGTAGGATTTAAATATACATAGACGGTGGCAGGTTGGTAGGATTAAATATACATAGATCGGTGGCAGGTTGTAGGATGTAAATATACATAGATTGGTGGCAGGTTGGTAGGATTTAAATAACATAGAATCAGTGGGCAGGTTGGAGGATGTAAATATACATAGATCGGTGGCAGGTTGGTAGGATGTAAATAACATAGATTGTGCAGGTTGGTAGGATTTAAATATAAATAGATCGGTGGCAGGTGGTAGGATGTAAATATACTGACGGTGCGGTTGGTAGGATGTAAATATACATAGATCGGTGGCAGGTTGGTAGGATGTAAATATACATACAGGGTTATTAAATAAAAGTTCTTATCGTTTAAAATGGTGTAATTTTGTCCCAACCAATCAGATGTAAGCTTACAAATGTTAAATAAGATCTGATTGGTTGGGGCAAAATTAGCACCATTTTAAACGATAAGAACTTTTATTTAATTCCCTGATAGATCGGTGGCGGTTGAGGATTTAAATATACATAGATCGGTGGCAGGTTGGTAGGATGTAAATATACATAGATCGGTGGCAGGTTGGTAGGATAGTAAATACATAGATCGGTGGCAGGTTGTAGGATGTAAATATACATAGATCGGTGGGCAGGTTGGTAGGATTTAAATATACATAGATCGGTGGCAGGTTGGTGGATAGGTTAAATTACATAGATCGGTGGCAGGTTGGTAGGATGATTTAAATATACAAGATCGGTGGCAGGTTGGTAGGATGTAAATATACATAGATCGGTGGCAGGTTAGTAGGATTTAAATATACATAGATCGGTGGCAGGTTGGTAGGATGTAAATATACATAGATCGGTGGCAGGTGGTAGGATGTAAATATACATAGATCGGTGGCAGGTTGGTTAGGATTTAAATATACATAGATCGGTGGCAGGTTGGTAGGATTTAAATATACATAGATCGGTGGCAGGTGGTAGGATGTAAATATACATAGATCGGTGGCAGGTTGGTAGGATTTAAATATACATAGATCGGTGGCAGGTTGGTAGGATGTAAATATACATAGATCGGTGGCAGGTTGGTTAGGTAGGATTGTAATTACAATAGACGGTGGCAGGTGTAGGATTTAAATATCATAGAGCGGTGGCAGGTGGTAGGATTTAAATAACATAGATCGGTGGCAGGTTGTAGGATTTAACTACATAGATCGTGGCAGGTTGGTAGGATTTAAATATACATAGATCGGTGGCAGGTTGGTAGGATTTACATATACTAGATCGGTGGCAGGGGTAGGATTAAATATACATAGATCGGTGGCAGGTGGTAGGATGTAAATACATAGATCGGTGGCAGTTGGTAGGATTAAATATACATAGATCGGTGGCAGGTTGGTAGGATTAAATATCAATAGATCGGTGGCAGGTGGTAGGATGTAAATATACATAGATCGTGGCAGGTTGGTAGGATTTAAATATACATAGATCGGTGGCAGGTTGGTAGCATTTAAATATACATAGATCGGTGACAGGTTGGTAGGATGTAAATATAGCAATCGGTGGCAGGTTGGATGAGTAATATACATAGATGGTGGCAGGGTGGTAGGATTTAAATATAATAGTCGGGGCAGGTGGTAGGATTAAATACAAGATCGGTGGCAGGTTGGTAGGATGTTAAATAAACATAGATCGGTGGCAGGTTGGTAGGATTTAATATACATAGATCGGTGGCAGGTTGGAGGATTGTAAATATACATGATCGGTGGCAGGTTGGTAGGATGAATTAACATAGATCGTTGGCAGGTGGTAGGATTTAAATATACATAGATCGGTGGCAGGTTGGTAGGAATTTAATATATATAGATCGGTGGCAGGTTGGGAGGATTTAAAATATACATAGATCGGTGGCAGGTTGGTAGTGATTGGTAAATATACATAGATCGGTGGCAGGTTGTAGGAGTGTAAATATACATAGATCGGTGCAGGTTGGTAGTTTAATATACATAATCGGGGGCAGGTTGGTAGGATGTAAATATACATAGATCGGTGGCAGGTTGGTAGGATTCTAAAATATACATAGATCGGTGGCAGGTTGGTAGCATTTAAATATACATAGATCGGTGACAGTTTGGTAGGATGTAAATATACATAGATCGGTGACAGGGTTGGTAGGATGTAAATATACATAGATCGGTGGCAGGTTGGTAGGATTTAAATATACATAGATCGGTGGCAGGTTGGTGGTAGGATGTAAGTACATATACATAGATCGGTGTGCAGGTTGGTAGGATGTAAATATACATAGATCGGTGGCAGGTTGTAGGATGTAAATATACATAGATCGGTGGCAGGTTGGTAGGATGTAAATATACATAGATCGGTGGCAGGTTGGTAGGATGTAAATATAGATAGATCGGTGACAGGTTGGTAGGATTTAAATATACATAGATCGGTGGCAGGTTGGTAGGATGAAATTACATAGATCGGTGGCAGGTTGTGGGATGTAAATATACATAGATCGGTGGCAGCTGGTAGGATGTAATATAAATAGATCGGTGGCAGGTTGGTAGGATGTAAATATACATAGATCGGTGGCAGGTTGTTAGGATGTAAATATAGATAGATCGGTGACAGGTTGGTAGGATTTAAATATAGATAGATCGGTGGCAGGTTGGTAGGATTAAATACATAGACGGTGGCAGGTTGGTAGGATGTAAATATACATAGATCGGTGGCAGGTTGGTAGGATGTAAATATACATAGATCGGTGGCAGGTTGGTAGGATGTAAATATACATAGATCGGTGGCAGGTTGGTAGGATGTAAATATAGATAGATCGGTGGCAGGTTTTATAGGATGTAAATATACATAGATCGGTGACAGGTTGGTAGGATGTAAATATAGATAGATTGGTGGCAGGTTGGTAGGATGTAAATATACATAGATCGGTGCAGGTGTGGTAGATGTAAATATACATAGATCGTGTGGAGGTTGGTAGGATTTAAACATACATAGTTCGGTGGCAGGTTAGTAGGATGTAATATACATAGATGTGGCAGGTTGGTAGGATTTAAATATACATAGATCGGGTGGCAGTGGTAGGATTTAATATACATAGATCGGTGGCAGGGTGGTAGGATGTAATATACATAGATCGGTGGCAGGTTGGTAGGATTTAAATGTACATAGATCGGTGGCAGGTTGGTAGGATGTAAATATACATACAGGGTTATTCAATAAAAGTTCTTATCGTTTAAAATGGTGCTAATTTTGTCCCAACCAATCAGATGTAAGCTTACAAATGTTAAATAAGATCTGATTGGTTGGGGCAAAATTAGCACCATTTTAAACGATAAGACTTTTATTGAATCTCCGATAGATCGGTGGCGCAGTTGGTAGGATTTAAATATACATAGATCAGTGGCAGGTTGGGTAGGATGTAAATATACATAGATCGGTGGCAGGTTGGTAGGATTTAAATATACATAGATCGGTGGCAGTTTGGTAGGATTTAAATATACATAGATCGGTGGCAGGTTGGTAGGATTTAAATATACATAGATCGGTGGCAGGTTGGTAGGATTGTAAATATACATAGATCGGTGGCAGGTTGGTAGGATGTAAATATACAAAGATCGGTGGCAGGTTGGTAGGATTTAAATATACATAGATCAGTGGCAGGTTGGTAGGATGTAAATATAGATAGATCGGTGGCAGGTTGGTAGGATTTAAATATACATAAGATCGGTGGCAGGTTGGTGGTAGGATTGTAAATATACTAGATCGGTGGCAGGTGGTAGGATGTTAAATATACATAGATCGGTGGCAGGTTGGTAGGATGTAAATATACATAGATCGGTGGCAGGTTGGTAGGATGTAAAATTAATAGATCGGTTGCAGGTTGGAGGATTTAAATATAGATAGATCGGTGGCAGGTGGTAGGATGTAAATATACAAGATCGTGGTCAGGTTGGTAGGATGTAAATATAATAGATGTGGCAGGTTGGTAGGATTGTAAATATACATAGATCGGTGGCAGGTGGTAGGATGTAAATATAGATAGATGGTGGCAGGTTTGTAGGATGTAAATATCATAGATCGGTGCAGGTTGGTAGGTTAATAATATAGATAGATGGTGGCAGGTTGGTAGGATTAAATATACAAGTCGGTGGCAGGTTGGTAGGATTTAAATATACATAGTTCGGTAGCAGATGGTAGGATTTAAATATACATAGATCGGTGGCAGGTTGGTAGGATTTAAATATACATAGATCGGTGGCAGGTTGGCAGGATGTAAATATAGATAGATCGGTGGCAGGTTGGTAGGATTTAAATATACATAGATCAGTGGCAGGTTGGTAGGATTTAAATATACATAGATCGGTGGCAGGTTGGGTAGGATTTTAAATATACATAGATCGGTGGCAGGTTGGTAGGATTTAAATATACATAGATCGATGGCAGGTTGGTAGGATTAAATATACATAGATCGGTGGCAGGTTGGTAGGATTTAATATACATAGATCGGGGCAGGTGGTAGGATGTAAATATACATAGATCGGTGGCAGGTTGTAGGATGTAAATATATAGATCGGTGGCAGATTGGTAGGATGTAAATATAGATAGATCGGTGGCAGGTTTGTAGGATGTTAATATAGATAGATCGGTGGCAGGTTGGTAGGATGTAAATATACATAGATCGGTGGCAGGTTGGTAGGATGTAAATATAGATAGATCGGTGGCAGGTTGGTAGGATGTAAATATACATAGATTGTGGCAGGTGGCAGGTTTGGTAGGATTTAAATATACATAGATCGATGGCAGGTGGTAGGATTTAACTATACAACAGGGTTTTCAATAAAAATCTTATTGTTTAAAATGGTGCTAATTTTGCCCAACCAATCAGATGTTAGCTTTCAATGTTAAATAAGATCTGTGGTTGGGGCCAAATATCACCATTTTAAACAATAAGAACTTTTATTGAATCTCCCTACTAGATCGGTGGCAGGTTGGTAGGATTTAAACATACATAGATCGGTGGCAGGTTGGTAGGATATAAATATAGATAGATCGGTGTCAGGTTGGTAGGATGTAAATAACATAGATCGGTGGCAGGTTGGTAGGAGGTAAATATAGATTGATCGGTGGCAGGTTGGTAGGATGTAAATATACATAGATCGGTGGCAGGTTGGTAGGATGTAAATATAGATAGATCGGTGGCAGATTGGTAGGATGTAAATATACATAGATCAGTGGCAGGTTGGTAGGATGTAAATATACATAGATCGGTGGCAGGTTGGTAGGATGTAAAGATACATAGATCGGTGGCAGGTTGGTAGGATTAAATATACATAGATCGATGGCAGGTTGGTAGGATTTCAATAAATAGATTCGGTGGCAGGTTGGTAGGATAAATATAAGATAGATCGGTGGCAGGTTGGTAGGATGTAAATATAGATAGATCGGTGGCAGGTTGTAGGATGTAAATATACATAGATCGGTGGCAGGTTGGTAGGATGTAAATATAGATAGATCGGTGGCAGGTTTGTAGGATGTAAATATACATAGATCGGTGACAGGTTGGTAGGATGTAAATATAGATAGATTGGTGGCAGGTTGGTAGGATTTAAATAACATAGATCAGTGGCAGGTTGGTAGGATTTAAATATACATAGTTCGGTAGCAGATTGGTAGGATTTAAATATACATAGATCGGTGGCAGGTTGGTAGGATTTAAATATACATAGATCGGTGGCAGGTTGGTAGGATGTAAATATAGATAGATCGGTGGCAGGTTGGTAGGATTTAAATATACATAGATCAGTGGCAGGTTGGTAGGATTTAAATATACATAGATCGGTGGCAGGTTGGTAGGATTTAAATATACATAGATCGGTGGCAGGTTGGTAGGATTTATTAAATATACATAGATCGATGGCAGGTTGGTAGGATTTAAATATACATAGATTGGTGCAGGTTGGTAGGATTTAAATATACATAGATCGATGGCAGGTTGGTAGGATTTAAATATACATACAGGGTTTTATTCAATAAAAATTCTTATTGTTTAAAATGGTGCTAATTTTGCCCCAACCAATCAGATGTTAGCTTTCAAATGTTAAATAAGATCTGATTGGTGGGGGCAAAATTATCACCATTTTAAACGATAAGAACTTTTATTGAATCTCCCTACTAGATCGGTGGCAAGTTGGTAGGATTTAAAAATACATAGATCGGTGGCAGGTTGGTAGGATATAAATATAGATAGATCGGTGGCAGGTTGGTAGGATGTAAATATACATAGATCGGTGGTAGGTTGGTAGGAGGTAAATATAGATAGATCGGTGGCAGGTTGGTAGGATGTAAATATACATAGATCGGTGGCAGGTTGGTAGGATGTAAATATAGATAGCGGTGGCAGATTGGTGGATGTAAATATACATAGATCGGTGGCAGGTTGGTAGGATGTAATATACTAGATCGGTGGCAGGTTGGTAGGATGTATTAAATATACATAGATCGGTGGCAGGTGGTAGGATGTAAATATACAAAGATCGTGGCAGGTTGGTGGATTTCAATATACATGATCGGTGGCAGGTTGGTAGGATATAAAATATAATAGATCGGTTGATGGTGGCAGGTTGGTAGGATGTAATATAGATAGATCGGTGGCGGTGGAGGTGGTAGGATGTTAAATATACATAGATCGGTTGGCAGGTTGGTAGAGGTAAATATAATAGATCGGTGGCAGGTTGGTAGGATGTAAATATACATAGATCGGTGGCAGGGTAGGATTTAATATACATAGATCGGTGGCAGGTTGGTAGGATTTAAATATACATAGATCGGTGGCAGGTTGGTAGGATTTAAATATACATAGATCGGTGGCAGGTTGGGAGGATATAAATATAGATAGATCGGTGGCAGGTTGGTAGGATGTAAATATACATAGATCGTGGCAGGTTGGTAGGATTTAAATATACATAGATCGGTGGCAGGTTGGTAGGATGTAAATATACATAGATCGGTGGCAGGTTGGTAGGATGTAAATATACATAGATCGGTGGCAGGTTGGTAGGATGTAATTACACATAGATCGGTGGCAGGTTGGTAGGATTTAAACATACATAGATCGGTGGCAGGTTGGTAGGATTTAAATATACATAGATCGGTGGCAGGTTGGTTAGGATTAAATATACATAGATCGGTGGCAGGTTGGTAGGATGAATGTAAATATACATAGATGGTGGCAGGTTGGTAGGATTTAAATATACATAGATCGGTGGCAGGTTGGTAGGATTTTAAATATAAATAAATCGGTGGCAGGTTGGTAGGAGATTAAATATTATAGATCGGTGGAGCAGGTGGTGGGTAGGATGTAAATATAATAGATCGGTGGCAGGTTGGGTAGGTGTAAATATACATAGATCGGTGGCAGGTTGGTGGATGTAAATATACATAGATCGGTGGCAGGTGGTAGGATGAAAATACATAGATCTGTGGCAGGTTGGTAGGATTTAAAATATACATAGATCGGTAGCAGGTTGGTAGGATGTAAATATACATAGATCGGTGGCAGGGTGGTATGATTAAATATTACATAGATCGGTGGCAGGTTGGTAGGATTGGAAATATACATAGATCGGTGGCAGGTTGGTAGGATTTAATATACATAGATACGGTGCAGGCGAGGTTGGTAGGATTTAAATATACATAGATCGGTGGCAGGTTTGGTAGGATGTAAATATACATAGATCGGTGGCAGGTTTTTTTTGTTGGTAGGATTTAAATACACATAGATCGGTGGCAGGTTGTAGGATTTAAATACATAGATCGGGTGGAGGTTGGTAGGATTTAAATATACATAGATGGGTGGCAGGTTGGTTAGGATTTAAATAACATAGATCGGTGGCATGGTTGGTAGGATTTAATAACATAGATCGGTGGCAGGTTGGTAGGATTAATATACATAGCTCGGTGGCAGGTTGGTAGGATTTAAATATACATAGATCGGTGGCAGGTTGGTAGGATTTAAATATACATAGATCGGTGGCAGGTTGGTAGGATTTATATATAGATAGATCGGTGGCAGGTTGGTAGGATTTAAATATACATAGATCAGTGGCAAGTTGGTAGGATTTATACACTAACCTTACAGTGAAGTTGTCCTTCATTCCGACAACCACTGACCATTTTATAATTCAACACAATAATGCAAAGCAACAAGCATTTTAAATTCTGTATAAACTATTGATACTAAAGAGGCTGATGCAGTAAGAGGTACAAAAGTTTGCCCATGGTATTAATCTGGAACCACTAATCAGATGTGATGTAACAGTAACCAAGTAAAAAGCTAATATCTCATTGGTGGCTGCTTTCAAGGGCATGCTTTTGCCCCTGTTATTTCACCATCCCGACAGATAGACAATGATAGATAGATAGACAATGATAGATAGATAGATAGATAGATAGATAGATAGATGATAGATAGATAGATAGATAGATGATAGATAGATAGATGATAGATAGATGATAGATAGATGATAGATAGATAGATAGATAGATAGATAGATAGATAGATAGACGATGATAGATAGATGATAGATAGATAGATAGATAGATAGATAGATAGACAGATAGACGATGATAGATAGATAGATGATAGATAGATGATAGATAGATGATAGATAGATAGATGGATAGACAGACGGATAGATAGATAGATGATAGATAGACAGATAGATAGATAGATAGATAGACGATGATAGATAGATAGACGATAATAGATAGATGATAGATAGATAGATAGATAGATAGATAGAGAGATGGATAGATAGATAGATGATATATAGATAGATATCCAACCATAGTAACATGTAGAGCACTCTCAGGACTTGTTCAAAAATCTTTTAACTTTTATTCCATAAGCAGCAAACAGATAGCGACATTTCGGTCTTTGTCTCAGACCTTTCTCAAGCCATGAGAAAGGTAATTCGATAATTAGATATATAGATAGATAATAGATAGATAGATAGATAATAGATAGATGATAGATAGATTGACAATAGCTAGATTATAGATAGATAGATAGATAGATAGATAGATAGATAGATAGATAATAGACAGACAGGCAGACAGACAGACAGATAGATAGACAGAAAGATAGATAGATAGATGATAGATAGATAGATAGATAGACAGATATATAGATGATAGATGGATAGATAGATAGATGATAGATAGATGGATAGATAGATAGATATATAGATGATAGATAGATAGATAGATAGATAGATAGATAGATAGATAGATAGATAGACAGATATATAGATGATAGATGGATAGATAGATAGATAGATGATAGATAGATAGATAGATAGATAGATAGATAGATAGATAGATAGATAGATAAATGGATAGATTGATAGATAATAGTTAGATTGATAGATAGACAAATAGCTAATAGATAGGTAGTAGATAGGTAGATAGATTGATAGACAGATAATAGATATATGGATAATAGATAGACAGACAGATATATAGATAAAAGATAGATAGATAGATTGATAGATAATAGTTAGATTGATTGATAGATATAGATTGCGAATAGATAGATTGTGAAAGCTTTTGATACTGTGCCACATAGGCGACTAATGTATAAACTGAGGACTGTTGGCCTAGAAGAAAACATTTGTACACTGACCATTTTATAATTCAACACAATAATGCAAAGCAACAAGCATTTTAAATTCTGTATAACGTAAATTAATGATACTATAGAGGCTGATGCAGTAAGAAGTGCAAAAGTTTGCCAATGGTATTAATCTGGAGCCACTAATCAGATGTGATCTAACAGTAACCCATTAAAAAGCTAATATCTCATTGGTGGCTGCTTTCAAGGGCATGCTTTTGCACCTGTTATTTCACCATCCCGACAGATAGACAATGATAGATAGATAGAGAGATAGAGAGATAGAGAGATAGAGAGATAGAGAGATAGAGAGATAGAGAGATAGATAGATGACAGATAGATGACAGATAGATGACAGATAGATAGATAGATGGATAGATAGATAGATAGATAGATAGATAGATAGATAGATAGATAGATGATATATAGATGATAGATATACTATAGTTCTGATTGGTACGGGGATACTATATAATATTGAGAATTACTGGTATTAATACATATACTGTAGTTCTGGTTGGTACAGGGATACTATATAATATTGAGAATTACTGGTATTAATACATATACTATAGTTCTGATTGGTACGGGGATACTATATAATATTGAGAATTACTGGTATTAATACATATACTGTAGTTCTGGTTGGTACAGGGATACTATATAATATTGAGAATTACTGGTTTTAATGCATATACTGTGATTCTGGTTGTACGGGTATCTATATACTATTGGAATTACGTATTATACTATCTGTAGTATATACGGTAGTTCTGTTTGTACGGAACAGATAAGAAAAAAGTCCATATGCCACACTAAACCCCCCAGCGGTGTGCAAACAGTCATATCACTACTTTCAAAGGGAACGAAATACTAAGAAATCTTCACCTGATGAGGGGTTGTTACCCCAAACGTTTTTATTTGCTGATGTTTGGCTGTTAATACACCTTCACTTTTTGTAACGGGAGACGATATAATATGAGACATTACTGGTATTAATCACTTTATTAGTATACTTTTTTGAGATAAAACTGTTTAAACTGTGTCTGGGTACGGGGATACTATATAATATTGAATTAAGCTGGTATTAATACATTACTGTTGGTTCTGTGTTAGCTACAGGGATACCTTCATATTCTGAATTACTGGTAATTAATACATATAACTTGTAGTTCTGTGGTACCGGGATACATATAATATTGAGAATTACTGTATTAAATACATATCTGTAGTCTTAGGTTGTACGGGAATATATATAATATTGAGATTACTGTATTAATCATATCCTGTAGTCTGGTTGGTACCCGGGATACTATATAATAATTGAGAATTTACTGGTAATTAATACTATACGTATTTCGGTTGGACCGGATACTAAATACTGTATGAATGGATAATACTGATAACCGTGTCTGGTGACGTGATAATAGAATTTGAATTACCAGTAAATTAAGGATATTAGAATTCACCCGAGGAGTCCCCTGAACCATATTAAAGCACGAGGCCGTGCGCCGATGCCTTTTATACAGGCCACGGAACCCAGGTGATTCTAACTATCCTGAAGATTTACAGTAGGGGGTACATTATCCGTTTAACCACCCTCATTATTAAACATAACCCTGGTTATTGTTCTCCACAGGCTGCTGTCCCCACACCACACACTACTGATTCTTCTCTTTCTGACACCTTCTCCTCCTGACACACCACCGACACCACACACACACACACCACCTGACACACAACAAGACACCATCACACACACACCTGACCCACCACACAACATGACACACACACAATCACCTTGACACACAACACCCACACACACCCTGACACCCACACACACCACACACCTGACACAGCACCACACACCTACACACACAAACACCTCTGCCACACACCCAACCTGCACACACCACACCCCACCACCTGACACACACACACACACCTGACACACACACACCCACACACCACCACACCATGACACACACACACCTGACACAAACCACACACCTGACACACACAACCACTACGTCTTTCTCTCCTGCCCTGTAGTTTTCTGCATAGTGTCCTGACCCCTGCTCCTCCTGGCAGTCCACCCACCTGCTGCTTTCACCGTTCTCCGGCCGGAGTTCTACACTTAGACCGCCCCCCTTCTGCTTCCTCCTGGATTATCTCACATACACCGGCGTTCTACTTGCTTCCGGCGTAACGGATCTTCATTTGATCAAAGGTACTTTTTCAGGTACGTCCGTGTTATTATCGGCGCGCTAACTGCGTTAGTAAGCGCGCCGATTATGGGATATTTTTTACAGTTTTAATGCCCATAGGAGCATGGAAGGGTGGGTTATATTGAGAATTATTGTATTAATACTCTACTGTAATTCTGGTTTGGTCAGGGCTACTATATAATATTGATAAGTTACTAGTATTAACTACTATACTGTAGTTGTTTGGTTGGTACAAAGAGATACTATATAATATATTAATTCTAGTATTAGTAACATTACTGGGTAGTTTTTGGTTGGTCAGGATACTTATAAATTGAGAATACTGTATTAATACATAGTACGTTAGTTCTGGTTGGTAACAGGATACCATATATATTGATATACTAGTATTAATACATATAACTGTATATTTTGGTTGGTACAGAGATACCTATATAATATGAATAATACTACATTAATACACTAAGCTGTTGTTTTGGTTGGTACAGGGATACTATATAATATTGAGAATTACCTGGTATTACTAACTAGACCTGTAGTTCTGTGGTACAGGATACTAATAATTTGAATTACTGGTATTAATAATATACTGTATTTCTGGTTGGTAATGTGGAATACTATATAATATTGAGATTACTGGTATTAACTCATATACTGTAGTTCTGGTTGGGTACAGGGTACTATAATAATATTGATAATTACTACTAGTATTAATACCTATACTGTAGTTTTTGGTTGGTACAGGGAACTAATATTAATTGAGAATTACTGTATTAAGAACATTTAATGTAGATATGGTTGATTCCATGGGATCTTTTCCCGACTTGGGGTGCCGCGTTGGACAGTAAGAATCCCCCCCCCCTTTTTTTTTTGATTTTTTTTTTTGCCTTCGTCTGGATCAATGTAGTGGACCGATGGCATGTGTCTTTATTCAACTCCATTACTATTTACTATGTGACGGACAGATATCTAGATGAATAGATAGACTACAACGATGACGGGCGACACCCCCTAAAATAAATCCAGCCCAGACTGGGGTGACTAACACTTAATCATGAGCAGGTAATTCACTCACCAATTGGCAGTTTCTGCACTGCATGTTGAAACATTGCACACACACAAACATTATGGGATATGGGACACTATGTGGATATAGTTATGTCCTCCTTACACAATCGTTATAAATATGCGGAAACCTTCCTCTTCTGCTCCGTATCTGTAATATTTCCAGTGTAAACGGTATGTAAATACCTGTTATTTGTTTAATCCATTAATTACATTATATGTAAATACCTGTTTTATATGCTTGTGACGGTGTCTCATTCATCCCGGTCATGGTATATCTTTGTATTCAATTATGATCAACTATGGACTTGAAGGTTTGTTCCTGAAAGACGTTTGTCGTAGTCATCCGACTGGTTCTCTCATTTCGAATGACTTTCAAAGAACTGGTGGCAATTATGTACCATGCAAATCCCAATTGCACTATCACCAGCCAGGTGTTACAGGCGTGATTGGTAGTGGCTAAGAGGTGTTATAGGAAACGCCCAAGCTAAGGTGGTTAAAACAGCATTGTACTGGCAGACATCCCCACTAGGCACAGAGGTGAAGGCTTAAAGAAATGAAACATCTCCAGAGAGCCCTTAACACTTGTGGATATCACGACTGTGCCTTTGTCAAAAGAGTTATAGGAAACAGAAAAGCAAACAGGAGGAAGCACATGGTCCATCCCATATGTAGCATGGGTCCTCCGAGAAATTAACACGAATTTTTCAATTTAACATCGTATCCCTGTCTGCTTTAAAAAACCGAACACACTGATGCAGTCATTGGTACATCCCAAAGACCCAATACCAAACACAAGAAAGCCGACATCATTACGCATGGCCGTGGCGGAAGCAGTGCCATCATATACGCAGTGCAGTGCAGAGTGATTCATCATATACACACATTGCAGTGAAATGCTCTGA
Source organism: Hymenochirus boettgeri (assembly GCA_019447015.1). NCBI lineage: Eukaryota > Metazoa > Chordata > Amphibia > Anura > Pipidae > Hymenochirus > Hymenochirus boettgeri. Next base: position 33,864 of record JAACNH010000487.1, on the reverse strand, counting down.
TTTGTTATGGTGGGGAGACCAAAACAGCAACTGCATCCAACGTCTGGCCCAGCACAGAATAGCCATTTCCCTCGGGTCAGTCCTCACCATGTACCTGCATCTTAAAGAATAAATGACTAATACCTTTGAAGATTGTAACTGTTTAACATTTGGCAAAGGAACCGGTGACTGGTCAAGAGAGGTGGTTAGGAGGCCATTTTATGTGAAACTAAGAAACCAAGCCTAAATAGCGGTGGGGGGGCTTCGACACAACTTCCTCTGCCATATTACAAGGCTGTTTTGGACACCTTACTCTGGGCGTTCCTTAAACACCTCTTAGCCACTCTCCAATCACACCCTTACACCTGCTGTGATATGCTAATTGGGATTTTCCAGGGTACATAAGTTGCCACGATTCTTTGTACAAGTCATCTGAATTGAGAAACCAGTCGGAGACTAGCGAAACGTCTCAAGTAAACCAAAAACTCAACGTCATTTGATCTAATTGAATACAACAGATATACGTTGTTTATTTGTTTCATCTTAATTTTTAATTACATTAATTATGTAAATACTGTTTATGTGTTTAATCAGTAATTAATACATTATATGTCTACCTGTTTATTTATATGTTTTAAATCCTTCATTAATTACATTATATGTAAATACCGTGTTTTATGTGGTTTAATCATTAATTAATAACATTATATGTAATACCTGTTTATGTGATTATCATTAATTAATTACATTATCATGTAAATACCTTTTATGTGTTTAAATCATATTAATTACAATTATATGTAATACCTTTTAATGTTTAAAATCATTAATAATTACATTATATGTAATACCCTGTTTATTGTTTTAATCAGTAATTAATTACCATTATATGTTAATACCTTGTTTTATGTGTTTAATCATATTAATTACTTTAATGTAAATAACCTTTTTATGGTTTACTCATTAATTAATTACATTATATGTACATCCTGTTTATGTGTTTAATCATCTTAATTAATTACATTATATGTAACTACCTGTTTTATGTGTTTAAATCATTAAAATTATTACTACTTATATGTAATACCACCTGTTTTTTATGTGTTTAATCATTAATTAATTCATGATATGTACATAACCTTTTAATGTGTTTACTCATTAATTATACATGGTTTTAAATCATTTAGAGTCAAGATACATCTCAAGCAATGATTGTTGGCATTTAGCAGCATTTATTACAGTTATAGTTACAGCTGGGATCTTTTTCTTTCTGGTTTCTACTTTATAAGAAGGTTAACGAACATTAAATGTATCAACTTCCACGTGACATTGAAATATACATACTGGGTTTCAGTTTCTACACAGGGGTTTAGACTGTTTACTTGTAAGGGGAAGTTTCGCACAAATTTTAATATAACACATAGTTATATTTTCACATTACGCCTAATCTGCCCCTCCCACTTATTTCTCTGTGTATAAATAAATGCTTCAACGGCTGACTCCTGGTTCGCAGGACCCATTTACCTCCTATTTCAGTAATGGTCCTCGGCCCATTGGGAAAAAAGATGCTCAGAGAACTAACAGCCAATAAAGAAAGTTTATTTTCCCCATTTAATGCGACAAATCAAGGGAGAGTTCAATAAAAGTTCTTATCGTTAAAATGGTGCTAATTTTTGCCCCAACCATCACGATCTTGTTAACATTGGAAAGCTAACCCATCTTATTGGTTAGGGTTATTAAATAAAAAAAACCCTGTATATTGTTTTTAGCTCTGCCGTACTTGTGGCCCAGGGCCATTACCAATAGAAGGCACGTTTCTGCAATGAATTTTTCCATTGGATAAGATCCAACAGAGGTGGGGTGGAGCTTACAGTACATTAGCCCATATATGGGGCAACTTTTGTAGTTATTTTGATTCACCTTCTCAGATCTATAGACTGCTTGTCGATTTTGAGCATTTATTAAATTTACAGTTGATATTTTCTCTGCTCAGATCGACAGTCCAAGGTGTGCGTATTGGGAACATACTTCCCGATTGCATGCACTCGCTGGAGCAGTGTATGGCGTTGTCTTAGATGCAGTCTTCAACATCCTTCACACATAAAGAATAATGAGAGTGTTTTTAATTTTAAAAACATAAACTCTGAGTCTTAATAGCACACCGAATATAACAGTAAATAAGATGGAAAGTGTCATTATTACAGGTCATTGTTTACTTTGTACTTCCCCACAATACGTCATCATCCATCATCATCATCATAATAATATTAATACAACTAATAGGGTATATTACTTAATAGTATTATTAAAATAGGAATAATAATAATATATTACTATAACATAATAGGGTATATTGTATCTCCCACTAATACATTATAACTAATGATAATGATAAGATATAATACTAATTAATGTATAGATAATAATAATATAATAATGAATGATAATTATAATAATGATAATGATAATAATATAATAATATAATATAATAATCTACAATTAATAGGGATATATTGTACCTCTCCACAAAACATAAGTGATATAATAATGATAATAATACATATACATAATACACACATAGGGTATGGGGTATTCTGTACCTCAACACAAATACCATAACAGTATTATTATTATTATTATATTATTATTAATATAATAATACTAATACTAACCATAATAGAGGTATTTTTGACCTTCTCACAATACACATATTAATACAATAATAATAAAGGGATAAATTGTACTTTCCCAACAATAACAATAATATTAAAGGGTATCTCCACTCTTTTTATAAGTTTTGGTAATCCAGTTCTTTGAAGAACGGAGGTAAAGAGCTGTGCCTTACTTCCGGTCCTTCATAAACACCAGACACGCCAGGAGAGAAGAAGAAACTTCTCGCTACGCTCGCCACTCCCTGGCGCTAGTCTGACAGGTCCCGACGGACCTTGCTTCTGTGCGCAAGATCGCATAGAAGCAAGGTCCGTTCGGACCTGTCAGCTACGCGCCGGGGAGCGAGCGAGCAGGTAAGTTTCTTTTGTGGCAATCTCTGTGTTTCTATAATGTAAATGGACAAATTGTAATCACAAACACGTGTCAAATTGCACACCGTATTGCACCACAATGCATCACATTGCAATGTGGCGTGCCCTCAAGAGCATTATATGTAAGACCACGGTAGCGGAATTAGATTCTGGAACTTCGACTGTAAAATGTGACTCCTTATGAAGCAACCAATTCTGGTTTGTAGTACAATTCCTGTTTGTACTTCTCTTAAATGTAGAGAGATAAAGAATTTAAATGAAAATAAACCAGACAGGTGTTTTAATAGTTTCTTTAAATTTGATAATTAGAAACTCTGTTAAGTGACTAGTATAACGTTTATATTGTAAATATTTACAATGATTTTTTTTTTTAAAGAGGGCCCCAAAACTCCAGACATAACTGGATTGGCCAAATTTGGTCCCATAATTTGAAATGACTTTGCACTGCCAGATTTTGGTTTACCGGCCAAAACCATAGAAATCACCATATGCATGAAAAGAAAACATGAACATGAGAACAATTGCCTTCTGGAAATCGCCCACCAGACCAAGCTGCGCAATGTTTCCGATCTCATATTGTATAGAAAAGAGGATAACTGTGGTAAGACGTGGAACAAGAGGGGGCCCATTACTGACTTATAACCATGGCACAATATTACTTCCCCCCACACATAAAGAGGCTAACTTATTCTGTGATTTCAATCCACATACCACCCAACGTAATGGAGATGATGACCAAACTTATCGTGCGTGTAAACCATTCTGCACTGTAAAATCCCATCAGTAACCCTTTCAACTGAAGGTGAAAGGTGTAGGCTTCTCAGTTTAGTCTCATCTGCCCAATGAATTTTTGTTTACGGAGACTTGCAAACACCAATCATCACCGGCAACCAAATATCATTCCCATAAAAAAAAATCATCATTAACCTTTTTTTTGAGCCCTTATCTTAAAACACAACAAACATAACTTTCCCCATACACCCTCAAAGGTATTATTCAATCAGATTCACAGTATTTATAAACCTTCCACGCAAAACTTCCGCTTTCTATATAAACTATGATCAGACAGACCCAGTAAATACTTGGCACATAGGACACTAGTTATGCCTTGGCACACAGACAATGGTAATGGTGCGTGGTACATGGAACCCCTGTAAAATAGTTGGCACACAGATTGGTCAAATCTTGGCCAACAGAACAATGATATACTGTGGAAACTGACCCTAATTAAATCTTGGCACACAGACCAATGGAAAAAGGTGCTTGGTACACGGACCACTGGAAAAATAGTTGGCACACAGATTGGTAAAAATGCTTTCAACAGACACTGATATACTGGTTGGGAAACCTGACACAATTAAATGCTTGCACACGACTGCTAAAGGTGCTTGGTACAACGGACCACTGGTAAAATAGTTTGGCAACACAGATTGTAAATGCTGCACACCCGAACTGATATACTGGTTGGGAAACTAACCTTGTTTTGTGTGCCAAGCATTTAACAGTGTCAGTTTCCAACCGTATCAGTGTCTGTGTGCCAAGCATTTTTACCAATCTGTGTGCCAACTCTTTTCTCAGTGGTCCGGTATCCAAGCACCCTTTACCATTGTTTGTGTGGCCAATCATTTAACTAGTGGCCCCAAAATGCTTGGTATACAAACAACGACCACTGGTAATAATAGTTTTTTTGGCATCAGACTGGTTTTAGGGCCCGTCTTCTTGGCCAAGGGCCCTGTGTGCAGTTGCTCCTCCTCACCTTGGTATCTAACACCCCAGCCTGGGAACAAAAAAAAAAAACAGTAATATAACAAAACTTATTAAAAACTAACTTTCTTTCACCTCAGCTATTTTCGAGGGTCGCGCGCATTGTAATATTTGAGGGTTTTTTTTCACTGTATTCACAATCTCCTATACCAGATTATACACATTGTAAACCTTCTTATTAGCAGCAGCTCCTGGGAGGGGGATGACAGGCCGGTGACTTTCTCTTTCAGCCATTGGGCCGACTGGCCTGTAACTTCGACTCTCCAGAATCATGTCCGAGCATATCCAGGCGTATGGTGTAATGTCTGGCCGGGCCGTCGAGGAATCTTGTTTTCTGCATTACATTTGTTTGCAAATCTGAATGCGATCCTGTTTTGGCCAACTTGCATAGTGTAGCCGTAATGCTAATTTACCGTCTGCTACTATCGTCCACAACATTTGTTATGTTGGGCTCTCGGGCCCTGAAATTGGTCATCGCCATTGGGGTAAGCATTGGCACACATTTTAATGCATGTTAAGAACCGTTGCGCACACATTGCGATTTTCATCGCAGAGAACCTCACGCAATGTCCACTGTGATGCCACGTTGCATGCACTCCCTGCCTCCAAAATCAGAATATTGTTTGCGATTGCATGCAAACTGACCGCAACGACACAACACTAACAAATGGTGAGCGGGAAATGCAGCACTTTTATACCCAGGGTGTTGGAACTCTGCTGGCCTGAATCTAGAAACTTCTTACTGCTTTTATCATAAAAACCAATTACTTTGTCTGGCAATATCTTTTTCCCATAATCATGCGACACTACTATGAAGATGATCTCTGGAGACAAAGTCGGATCTATCCCTAACAAAGTTGTTCCAATCACCTTCCTACCACTGATGTTAGGCGCGTTACAGGTCTATAGTATACGTCATGCTGGTGAACGCTACCCTTTTTGATCATTGAGTATTACAATATTCCTTATATTTTACACGTAGGGGATGACAAATTCATCCCTTATAATACAAGTGAATCTCAAGTGTCCTTATATATTTAAATTACCCCTTTGAAATCAAAATCTTTAGTACTCTAAGGGAGTGAAATCCTTCTGTTATCTCCTCTAGACTAATATAATTGAGATTGTTGGGGTATCTACTGTATCTGAATAGACCAAAATATCTTGCAATGCATGAGGAATGTGTATGTTACTCTCTGGTCCTTTTGAGACATCGCAGTTTATCTGATTAACCACAGTGTTCAATATCTCTGTAATTAAAAGATCTATTGCTCAAAAAAAAAAACAAACAAACTCAGCATTACTAGTTTTGTCTGGATTTTTTTTTGGCCACTTGGAGGGCCTGTTCATTTGTGAGCCATGTACTGTTGCAGGCTGCTTTTGCAGAAAATAACATAAAGGACTGAAAGCATTTCTTTCTTTATACGGTTCTAACTCTTCCCTCCCCTAATTGTCTCTCCTATTGGTTATGAACATCTTTTTTATGTTTAGTTGCCCCATGAGTTGACAACATTCAAGGTCACAGAATGATTCTGTACGATGCGAAAATATAGACTTACCTGCAAAATCCATTCCTTCTGTCCAGAACTGATAATAGTCACTAGTGTGTACATAGACGACAAAGGCAATTGACCGTACAAATGACCCCGTGGACCCACGGCACCCAATGAGCTGTCTCTGTTTAACCAGCCTGTAACTGTACATTTGCCTGTGTGAAGGAGCGTGGGAAAATTCAGGTGTGAGGGTCAGACACCAAGCCTGAACAAACCCGAAATCTGTTTCCGTCTGGAAATGGAAAATATAGGTAATAACGAAACACACCAATGTCCCTCCCCCTGTTGGTGTACAGATATATCGTCTGTAAAGGATACAGAATTCATTTGTACATACAAAACTGCATTGTGTTACACTACATACCACAGAGTTTTTTTATTTCCACCCCAAATTTACTAGTGGTGTACAGATATATAGGTCTCTGTACCAATACTCAATCATTTTGTACATACAAAACTCCATTTTGGGTACCTACATACACGAGTTTTATATGCATCCACAAGATTACTGTGTGGTAACGATATATAATCATTTGTACATGATCCACATAATTAAATTGTAGACAGCCATACTACAGTGTTTTTATTCTACCATATTCTGTGTGTACAGATATATATCATGTGTATAGATACAGAATGCATTTTGTACACTACATCCACAAAGTTTATCTACCAATTACCTGTGTGTGTACGATATATATCATTTGTAGTAATAGAACTTCCATTTTGTCATCACAAATTCCATTTTGTACACTACATACCACAAGTTTATATTCAAAAACGAATCACCAGATTAACTTGTGTACAGATAGATATCATCTTTACAGATTACAGATTAACTTTTGTAACATACAAAATTACCATTTTGTGACACTGCATACCACAGGGTTTATATTCCACAGATTACTGTGTGTACAGATTATTCATCTGTACATGATACAGCAATTACATTTTTGTACTACAAACACTCCATTTTGTTACACTGCTACCTACCGACAGGGTTTATGATTGCCCCAGATATCATGTGTGTACATATACTACTATCATCTGTACAGATACAAGATTACATGTTTTGTACATACAACACTCCATTTTGTGTACACACAGTCCCACAGAGCATTTTATTCCACCAGATACTGTTTGGACAGATATCTACGCTACATTTGTACAGATACAGCACATTTTGTACGCCTTACTACCAGAGTTTTATATTCCCTCAATTACGCTGTGGTTACATAGATCTTATAGCATTTTCCTGTACAGATTACACGAATTCCATTTTGCACAAATACAACAATTCCATTTGTTAGCGACGACCATGACCACAGATTTTTCACCATACTGTGTACATATCAGAAATTTTGTCCTGATACAGACTGACCTAGATCTGTTCTGGCTAATGGTATATACTAGATTTTGTACATCGTATACTTTTTATTCCTACAAGTTATCCTCGTCGTGTTACAGATCTATATCATCTTGACATATACGATTACATTTTGAACACTACATACCACAGAGTTTAATTCCTCCAGATTACTATGTTAACAAGATATAATATTTGTACATATACAGAACTACATTTTGTATGCTACACCATATTTTATATTCCTCCAGGTTACTGTTGTACAGATCTATAGCATCTTTATAATACACGAATTACATTTTGTAGCACTACATACCACATGAGTTATAATCTACCAGATTACTGTGTGTACAGATATCTTACATTTGTACAGATACCAACTACATTTTGTATGCCATACCAATTTTTATTCCTCAGATTACTGTGTGTACAGATCTATATCATCTGTACAGATACAAAGAATTACATTTTGTACACCTACATAGCCCAGATTTAATTCCTCTCCAGATTACTATGTGTAAGTCTTATAATTTGTACAGATACAGAACCTTCATTTGTATGCTACATCCAGAGTTTATATTCCTCCTCCAGTTCTGTGTACAGATCTTAGCAGCTGTATAGCATACAAATTACATTTTGTACCCTAACATACCAACAGAGTTTTATAATCTACCAGATACACTGTGTTTACAGAATACGAGTATCTATCATTTGTACGATACAGAATCACTTTTGTAACTACTACCAAGTAGTGTATCTTCCTCCGTATTCACTGTGTGTACGGATCTAGATCATTACAGATACAGATTACATTTTGTACCTACATCACCACAGAGTTTAATCTACCGTGAGATTACTATGTGTACAGATATATAATTTGTACAATACAGACACATTTTGTAAACTAACATACCAGAGTTTATATGTCTCTCAGATTACTGTGTGTACAGATCTGCATAAGCATCTGTACAGATACAGAAGTACATTTTGTACACTACTAGCCACAGAGTATATATTCGACCCAGATTACTGTGTGTACAGATACATAAAATTTGTACGATCAGAACTACATTTGCACGCTACCATACAGAGTTATATTCCCCAGATTACTGTGTGTCAGATCTCATAGCAATCTGTACTAGATAACCAGATTTCCATTTTGTTTACCTACATCCACCACAGTGTTTATATAATGTACCAATTAACGTTTATTAAGTCCATATATATACTTGTGTTCGATATAAACTAACATTTTGTACCTACATACATCCCAGAAGTTTTTATTCTATCTACACAAATTGCTGTTGTGTGCAGATTTATATAATCTTTTACAGATACGATAAGTACATTTTTGTACACTACATACTACAGTGTTTATATTCTACCAGATTACTGTGGTTACACGATACGGTATATTATATTTTGTACAGAACGAATCGACTTTTGGTAAACTACATACCCACAGAGTAATAATTCCACCCAGAGCACTGTGTGTACAGATTTATCATTTGATTCTTTACACAGATAGAGAATAATTTAGTCACGTCACACTACTCACAGAAGTTTATTCTACTAAGTACTTTGTAAAGATTAAATCATTTTGTACATGATACAAATTTCAGTTTTGTACCTACATAACAGTGTTTTATATTCTACCAGATATTGTGTTACAGATATATATCAATTTGTACAGATACAATAATTTTGTCGACGACATAATACAGTGTTTTATTCTACCAATTACTGTGTGTACAATATATTATTTGCACAATCACAGAATTAATATAGAGTATGTATATTATAGGTATTTGAGGTTGGAAATAAACGACATACTCCATTCATCTTAACCCACTCAGAATACCCATGCTACCACTACCAACTGTTTCATCCAGAGGAAATGTCAAAAGAAAACCCACCAGAATTATAAAGGGGAAAAAAATCTTCCTTCCTGAACTTGGCAATGGGACAACTGTCCCCTGGATAAACTCTACTTTATGTACAATACCAGTAACTTGTAAACATTCCTTGTTTGTAGAACTCATCCAGCTTTTTTATTAACTGACCAATGCACCTGCCATTACAACATCCACTGAAGACAGTTTTCCATAGCGTTTACCGTTCTCAACGTGACAAACCCTTCCAACTCTACTTTATGTAATCAATACCAGTAACTTGTAACATCCTTGTTTTGTAGAAACTCCACCAGCCTTTTTATTAACTGACCAATGAACCTGCCTACCAACGTCCCTGGGAGCAGTTCCATAGCTTTAAACCGCTCTCACAGTGATAAACCTTTCCCACTCTACTTTTATCATCTACCTAACTTGTAACTTCCTGTTTATAGAAACTCATCCAGCTTTTTATTAAACTGACCAATGAACCGGCCATACACAACGTCCACTGGAAGACAGTTCCATAGCTTTAACCGTTCTCAACAGTGGACAACCCCTTTCCAACTCTACTTTAGTTGCATACAGTCACAACTTGTACCATTCCTGTTTGTAGAACTCTCTCCAGCTTTTTATTAAACGGACCATCGACCTGCCATAACACGTCCACTGTAAAGTTCCTAAGCTTTACCGTTCTCACAGTGACAAACCCTTTCCCAACTCTACTTTATGTACAATACCAGTAACTGTAACATTTCCTTTTTGTAGACAACTCATCCAGCTTTTTATTAACCTGACCATGAACCTGCCATAACACGTCCACTGAAGAAGTTCCTAGCTTTATTACCGTTCTCACAGTGACAAACTTTCCCAACTCTACTTATGTATCACTACCAGTAACTTGTAAACATTCTTTCTTGTTTGTAGAACCTCAGCCAGCTTTTATTAAACTGACCAAAACCTGCCATAACAACGTCACGTCAGGAAACAAGTTCCCATAGCTTTAACGTTCTCCACAGTGAAAAACCCTTTCCCCAACTCTACTTTAAATGTTCATACCACTATACTATGTACATTCTTGTTTGAGCAAACTCATCCACTTTTTATTAAACTGACCATGACCGTGCCATAACAATGTCCACCTGGAAACAGTTCCATAGCTTTATGTCTCCTGACACCCTTTCTCCCACTCTACTTATGTATCAATACCAGTAACTTTAACATTCCTTGTTGTAGAACTCATCCCCGCTTTTATTATAACTGACCCATGAACCTGTGCCATTACAAACGTCCACTGGAAGACGTTTCCATAGCTTTCACGTTCTCACAGTGACAAAACCCTTCCCACCTCTACTTTATGCTATCAATACCAAGTACTTTACATTCTTGTTTGTAGAAACCTCATCCAGCTTTTTATAAACTGACCACCTACATGCATAACAGTTCACGGGAATACAGTTCATAGCTTTTACCGTTTCTCCACAGTGACAAATACCTTCCCAACTCTACTTTAATGTATCAATACCGAACCTTGTAACATTCCTTGTTTTAGAAAACCATCCACTTTTTATTAACTGACCAATGGAACTCTGCCATAACATGTCCACTGGACAGACTTCCATAGCTTAATAACCGTTCTCACAAGTGACAAACCCTTTCCCAACTCTACTTTTCTTACAATACCAATGTCAACTTGTACATTCCTTGTTTGTATGAAACTCAATCGCTTTTTTTATTAAACTGAACAATGAACCTGCCATAACAACGCCACTGGAAGACAGTTCCATAGCTTTACCGTGCTCACAGTGAAAAACCCTTTGCCAACTCTACTTATGTATCAATACCAGTAACTTTGTAACATTCCTTGTTTTTGTAGCAACTCATCCAGCTTTTATTTAAACTGACCAAGAACCTGCCATTACAACGTCCACTGACAGACAGTTTCCATAGCCTGACCGTTCTCACAGTTCAAACCCTTTTCCCACTTGATGCCTACACCTTTTCGGTCAAGTCTTAAGGGAATGTCTCTGCCTCTGACATGGTTTCTAATTGGTGAACAATGTCCGTAGTTATTTATGTATGGCCCGTTAAGGTATTTATACACAGTAATCATATCCCCACGCAAGCGCCTTTTCTCCTCCTACATAATTGTAACTTTTCTCTCGTCATATTCAAGCTCCCCATCCTTATTAATTACGTTGCACGCTTTCTTCTCTGACCCTTTCCATTTTCAAAGATTTCCCTTTTTGTCCACAGGATTCCAACATGCACGGCATATTCCAGAATGAGCCTTCCATGCTTGTAAAAATGTAGAACATTTTTCCTCCCCTGATCCAAACCTCTCTTTATACAATACAATACCATGCTGGCTCGGCTTTGCCGCCTGCACTGCTTGCTTTCTTTAGTTTGTTTATCCCACCAAACTCAAGACCCTTTCCCAACAGGGCTTCCTTAACACAGAGCCATTTATAGTATAAGTAGCACAGGGTTTTTTAGTCCAAAATGCATCACCTTCCATTTATCAACATTGAATCTCATCGCCACTTAGCAAGCCCAATGGAACATCATCTAGATCCCCAGTCTGCAGACAAGGGTGGTCCCAGTCTGCAGACAAGGGTGGTCCCAGTCTGCAGACAAGGGTGGTCCCAGTCTGCAGACAAGGGTGGTCCCAGTCTGCAGACAAGGGTGGTCCCAGTCTGCAGACAAGGGTGTAATGAAATTCCCATGGCTACCAGTATGTAATGAAATTCCCATGGCTACCAGTATGTAATGAAATTCCAATGGCTACCAGTATGTAATGAAATTCCCATGGCTACCAGTATGTAATATCAAACGATAGGGGCTGGAAGAGCAACGGATTTGTCTAGTGCCGACAGGACATCACATGTGTGCGGGGAGGGAAAAGAAATGCTAAGGACGTCAAGCGGGTAACGTGATGTAGGGGTAGGGTAAAACAGGGAAAAATCGGCAACTTCACTGCATGCAAACTTGCATCCCAATCACCGCATGCAAACTTGTATTACCAATCACCTGCAGGCAAATTGTATATCTCAATCACTGCAGTGCAAACTGTATACTACCAATCACTGCAGGGCAAACTCTGTATTAACCAATCACTGCAAGCAGAACTTGTATACACCAATCACGGCAGGCAAACTTTTATATACCACATCACATGCAAGGCAACTGGGTATTACCAATCACTGCAGGCAAACTTTGTATATACCAATCACTATCACTGCAGGCCAAATCTTGTATTACCGAATCACTTCAGGCAACTTGTTATATAACTACGTGTTATCCTTTAATGTTATATATACATTTATAATATATGATAATGTTATAGTATATATATTCAATTTTTCTTGTTTTCTTCCCTTGAACTGCTTTATTTGTTTTACTTTTTTTATTGTTGATATACTATAAGTAACATTTAGGGATAGATATGCCACTGCGTTATACAATCATGATATATAGACCCTTTACTGATACAGTTGATTACTACACTCACATAGACGCATCTTCTTGTTGATCGTAGTTCTTGTTTACGCCACTCGATCAATTTCTAGAATACTCACGCATGCGCAACAACGCTTATTATCCGTTAACTGCAGAAAGACGGAATACTTATAACGAGGATACACGGAATGAACGTAATTTGCCGTATGTACAATGAAGAAACGTGATGACGTAATTTACGTCAGCGCTTGCGCAGCGGAACTATCATGTACAACGTGATAAACATTTCCTACCGGAAGTAATTTTTTTTTTTAAAATGGGCTATAAAACGAGCGCATGGTTAGATAGAAAAATCCTCACCCGCTTATGAGAAAGCCCAATGGTGGGCGAAACGCGTCAGCGGAACTCATCCGCCACATGATGCCCTTGGTTGTACTTTTCTCTACTTTCTTAAGCCCTTTTGGCTTCTATCTTATGCGACCATATCGCTAGTTCCACCTTGCCCAAGGGATACGGTAATAAGGACATAGTAGTAAGTAACAACGATACCACAGTACCATTTCAACACCCATCCATATATGGAGGGGGGGCACTCACACACTCTGTTCACTACATAAATATACGTCATATGGAGTAGTTTTTGACTGAAAACAGTCAGAAAGGTGCACGTGGGTAAACGTGAGCTTTATTTTTACATACAATAAAAACCATAAAACCTTCCTCAAACCCCAATACAAATAGAACAATAGACATCCATAAATATACTAAACCCAAACCTAGACTAGCTGAAGAAAATATATATATGTACCACAGTTAGTTTGAAAGGCACTGGATGCTGCAAGCTGGCAAAAAATAGGAGACCAGCGCCTAAGGTAGTTAATATATCAGAGAACAAATCCAAGTCTCCTCCCCCTCTCTTTGAGGTTTTGGGACTTATCATTCCACATAACATGTTAGCGATGCCGGATCATTAATTGTGCATCCTCGGAGCACCTGATGACAAGAGTAGGCCCTACTGTGTCGGAGCTCTGAAAGATTGCAGCTGTGAGTAACTCCCCTGACTGTTCCACCAAGCCCGTTCCTCTCTGCTAAGGTGCGGATTGTTTTTTACCAATATAGTAGTTGTTTATATGCATTCTGCAGTCACATACCATGGATGACATGTAGAACCCACACCTCTTGTTTTCACAATTGAATGAAGTTTACATTTTGAAGACTCTCTCCTTGATTTTCTAAATGTATCTATCTATTACAAGGGCATGTCCTACCCCAACAAACTTATAAGCGCCCCCAAATCTGGGCCCCATCATGTAGTTTAGTGCTAATCCTTACCTCACAGACCAGCTCCATATGTTTCTCATGTAGTTAACCGCCCCCAAAGTCCAAAACTGGATGCCCCCAGGAGGATATCAGAAGTCCTCTATCGACCCTGCCTCCTACTCTGGCCCCAGGAGTAAGTTTGGCCATGCGGTACTGTCAGCCTCAGAGGGAGGTAAAGTAAAAGTTTGGGGCGTACTTTCTAAAAATAAAAATAATGTGGTTGGTTTGCTGGTGTATCCGAGGGGAAAGGTGCTCATATCAAATAATAGATTTATAGGGTGGACATCACAACTTTAAGCATAAACTGACAATCTTTACAGATGACCGCACTTATACATGGCCTTTATTTTTCTTTAACCATGTCCTCCTGTGGTTTTAATTTGGTCACAAAGCTTTGACCTACTTGACGCACCAATAGTAGGGGCCACTTCGGGGCCGTAAAGTAAAGGTCGAGGGGGAAACTAACAGCTTGAATTGTCATCACCTTTTAAACAACGTAGCCAAAATTTTCCCAAGTGCTCCCTTCAGGAAATGACCATTCATTATTGTAGTATGGTATAAGTCCTGAGTGACTGTTCATTTTACGATTTTAAACCTCCAAAACCAATTCCTCCCTTTGGAGAATTGGCATCCCTTATATGCTCTTTAAGCCAACTTAATGGAATCACACATCTTTGTAGAAAGCTTAGATACTTCAGGTCTATAGCAGCCTCCATCCTACAGCGATCGGCACATTGTGGTCAGTTCCTCGTGCCCGTCGGTACTTAAGACCTACTGGACTGCTCGCGTCTGAGGAGGCTGGTTGGATGCATACCTTGTTCCTCTTACACGTCAACAGGGAGTTTCCAGCTGTTTGTTTTTCCTATATAAAACATATTCATACCTTCTTAATAAGTCAGAGGGATCAAAAAAATGGAATACATCCATATGGAGTGTGTATAGGTTACATTTTAAGGTTCTAGATTCATTAAATATTTATTTGGGGAAAAATCTCTCCCATTACCGATGCCTTAGATCCCATACCCATGGATGCATCACACCAATCCACTGTATCTTGCCCACAGACTTATGTGGTCTGTAGCGTCCAACTCCTCTCTCACTAGGTGTTTTTTCCACTGGCCCAAGGTACGGGTCAGGCAAATGGTCGGCTGCGCAGGCCGTACCCATGCAGTCCCGCTCTTTTGTGGTAGTAGCCTTTTCAAAGGTAAAGTATTGTTAGTCCAAAATGATATTCAATAACTCCAAACTCACATTTGGAATAGCATTATATTTCTCCACCCTGCCTACTGGTTAATAATTATTGTTGAGCTAGACCACTAATTCCTTTGTTGTGGGTATAGAGGGCGTATAAAGCCAGTCCCATCATCTAAGGCTATCAACGACCTGTCGATTCTTTAATGGTGTGTCAACAACAAAAATATAAGCCAAAATCTGCACCAGTACATCTCTTGTGTCTTTTTTAATAACTAGGTTAACGATATATCAGAAAGGGTCCCATTAATTTATTGCACAACGTATGTAGGAGATCATCTTGGTTGGCCCCCCTACCCCCGAGATGATTGGACGACCTGGAGGTTTTTTGGAGACAATCCAATTCCCGTTTATCAATAACTAGAAAAATACCCGCGCTTCGCAGTGGAGATGTATTGAAATAACGTTTTTAGAGGAGAAAGCAAATAATGTATCAATTGCTGGAAATCACTGCGGGCACTTGATAATATGAAGAAAGACATTTCAATAAGCTTTACTATAATGCAACCTCCATTAACTTAATTTAATATTATAATTTTTAATTCCTCTACGAAATTTCTGGTGAAATATAACCCCCACCACCCTCCCCGTCTGCCCCCAATCCCCCCCACTATTCCTCTCTGGTCCACCCCTGAACTTTTTGGTAAAAATCTGGCCAGCCGTTAGTGTTGCCTGATTTTAAAATTCTAATTACCCTCTCCGCCCCCCCATTCACCCCCCACCCTAAAAAAAATATGCGTTGTGCAAAACCATGGTTCTCACTTGCATAGGAGTAATATGCCTACAAAATTGGGTTGAATCGGACTCAACCATGTAGATATGTATGCTGTAAAGCTAGGTAACCATAAGGTTGAAAAAAAAGCAATGTCCAGATACTCACCGTTACAGGTTGATTTCGTAAACGGAAACCTGCTTACGTTTGTAAGTAAGGTGCAAATGAACGAACCTGCCAAAATTTAGCCGTCTGCTTGCCTCTACACGGCCAAGTTGGATATTAGTCCCATGAGTGAGTGTGTGAGTGAGGGGAGTGAAGTGTGCTTGGCCTTTTATTATGTATATATGAATGCCTGGTTTTTCGCACACAATCTTTAGGGCCGCAACTTTCCTCTAAGGCTTAGATAGCGTCTCCGCAAATAATATTAATTTACTTTTGGTCATTGGATTATCCTAGACACTTTTTCATTACTGATACGGCCTCCTTAACTGACGATGATCACTCTGTCCTATAAGTATTCCACTTGTCATACATCTATTTACCTTCCCTTATCGCCGCTTGACTTACAATCTTGTCGTTATTTATCGCTAATTCCTCCTTCAAGCTTTAGCTGCTTCTATACTCAAATTAGGAGATGACATAGAATTTCTTATATTTAGAGACTTTCCTCCTCTACAAGTGGTTACAAACATTTTATTTGGGGATAAATAGAAATAGGGATAGAACTTTTGATTTAGGTTTCATATCCGAGCTCTTTTACATTGCTTTCTGTTTTCTCCTGCTACGCCTTTAACGGACTTTTTATATCCTGTGAAGATAATTTTGGTTCTCTATGTTTTTTAGTTGCGTTTTATTTACTTTTTCTTTCTACCTAAAATTGTTTTCTGTGTTCTTTTTTGTGGGTATGCGATATTCGTAACCAGTGTATATTGTTTCAGTCTCCAGATGCTTTACTTTTTTATAATAAATTACTGTATATTTTAAATGGTTTTTTGGGATGTTATTCTTTTAGGTTCCCCAGAATTATCTAAAGGGGTCCTCATCTATGCCCTTCAGGATTTTATTCAAAACTGATGTGGGTATCAAATATTTAGATGGTCAAAAGTATGTTAACATTTGATTGCTACAAGTTTGTTTACTAAGACCATCCTTTCTTTAAATGTAATTTACGTGCAATAAATGCAAATCCTTGATAAAGTGTTATTTATCAAGTCCCCTTCGTGGGAGCAGTTAAGGAAAGGCCTTTGGAACAGGGCTTTTATTACAGGTATTCATTGAGGGTTTAGTATATTATGTATTTTGAGGTTGAATAAAGACTACGTCCTCATCCCAGTCCAACCCATCTAGCAATATCCTCATTTTCCTTCCCCCCCCTAAAACGGTTGATTCCAGAGGAAGGCAAAAAAACCCACCGCGAATTTATGAACGGGGAAAGATTCCCTTCCTACTCCCAGTGCAATCGAAATTCCCCGGATCAAACTCTACTTTTGTATCAATCCAGTAACTTTGTAAATTCCTATTGTTTTGGCAGAAACTCATACTCATCCAGCTTTTATTAAACTGACCAATGACACTGCCATCACAACGTCCATCTGAAGACGTTCCATCAGCTTTTAAAACCGTTCCTCACAGTGACCAACCCTTTTCCCACTCTACTTTATGTATCAACCAGTCTTGTAACATTCCTTGTTTGTAAAACTCATCCAGCTTTTTTATTAAACTGACCAATAACCTGCCATAACAAACGTCCCTGGAAGGCAGTTCCATAGCTTTACCGTTTCCCTCTCTCATGACAAACCCTTTCCAACTCTACTTTATGTATCAATATCATAACTTTAACATCCTTGTTTGTAGAACTCATCCGCATCCAGCTTTATTAAACTGACCAATGAACCCTGCCATAACAACCGTCACTGGAAGACAGTTTCTATAGCTTTACACCGTTCTCACAGTGACAAACCCTTTTTCCCACCCTCTACTTTATGTATCAATACCAGTAACTTGTAACATGTCCTTTTTGTATAAACTCAATCCACTTTTTTATAAACTGACAATGAACCTGCCATAACACGTCACTGGAAGACAGTTCATAGCTTTACCGTTCTCGAACCAGTGCCAAAAAAGCCCACACCCTTTCCCACTCAACTTTAATGTAATCATACCAGTACTTGTAACAGTTCCTTGTTTGTAGAAACTGCCATCCAGCTTTTATTAAACTGGACCAATGAACCCTGCCATAACAACGTCCACTGGGAAGACAGTTTCTATTCTTTAATTATTACCGTTCTCACAGTGACAAACCCTTTCCCACTCTACTTTGTACAATACCAGTAACGTGTAACATTCCTTGTTTGTCAGAAACTCTCCAGCTTTTTTCAAACTGACCAATGAAAACCTGCCATAAACACTTCCACTGGAAGACAGTTTCCATAGCTTTACCGTTTCTCCCGTGACAAACCCTTTCCCACAATCTACTTTATGTATCAATCCGTACCGTGTAACATTCCTTGTTTGTAGAAACTCATCCGGCTTTTTATTAAACTGACAATGAACCTGCCCTAAACAACGTCCCCTGGAAGACGTTTCCATTAGCTTTACCGTTCTCCAGTGACAAACCCTTTCCTCAACTCCTTACTTTATGTTCCATACCAGTAACTTGTAACATTCCTTGTTTGTAGAAACTCATTCCAGCTTTTTATTAAACTGACCAATGAACCTGCACATAAACATAACGTCCACGGGAAGACAGTTTCCATACCCTAGCTGTTAACCGTTCTCGACCGTGACAAAACCCTTTTCCCAACTCTCCTTTATGTAAATCAATCAATCCAGTAACTGTAACAATCCTTGTTCTTGTGAGAAACTCATCGCAGCTTTTATTAACTGCACCAATGAACCTGCCATACACCGAACACGTCCACTGGAAGACAGTTCCATGCTTACCGTATCTCCACAGTGACAAAACCCTTCCACAACTCTACTTAATGTATCAATACAGTAACCCTTGTAACATTCCTTGGTTTGTAGAAACTCCATCCCAGCTTTTATTAAACTGAACCATGAACCTGCCCATAACATAAGAACAAACGTCCACTGGAAGAACAAGTTCCATAGGCTTTAAATTACCGTTCCACAGTGACAACCTTCCCCACTCTACTTTATGTATCAATAGATACCAGTAACTGGTAACATTCCTTGTTTGTAGACTCATCCAGCTTTTTTTACAACTGACCAATGAAACCTGCCTAACAACGTCCACGTACGACGTTCTGTGGCTTTAAAATAAAACCGTGCTCACAGTGACAAACCCTTTTCCCAACTTTAACTTTATGTATCAATGTCAGTTAACATTGTAACCATTCCTTGTTTGTATAAACATCATCCAGCTTTTTTATTAAACTTACCAATGAACCTGCCATAACCAACAACGTCCACTGGAAGACATCTATAGCTTTACCGGTCTTCACCGTGACAAAAGCCCTTCCCAACTCTACTTTATGTTCATGAATACCGATAACTTGTAACATTCCTTGTTTGTAAGAAAACTTCATCCGCTGTTTATTAAACTAGGACCAATGACCCTTCCATAACACGTCCACTGGCAGACAGTTCTATAAGCTTTAAATTAAACATTATAAATTATATTAAACCGTTCTCTACAGTGACACTTAGAGAACCCTTTTCCCAACTCTACTATTGTATGGCAAAAATTAACCCAGTAACGTGGTAACATTCCTTGTTTGTAGGAAACCATCCATCTTTTTATTAAACTGACCATGAACAATGCCATATTAACCCGTACCCACATGGAAAGACAGTTTCTATATCTTTACCGTTTCTCACACAGTCTGACTAAACCCTTTCCCACTTCTACTTTACATGTATCAAATACCAGTAACTTGTTAATCATTCCTTGTTTGTAGAAACTCATTTCCAGCTTTTTATTAAACTGACCATGAACCTGCTATACACAACGTCCACTGGAC
This sequence comes from Hymenochirus boettgeri, assembly GCA_019447015.1. Lineage (NCBI taxonomy): Eukaryota > Metazoa > Chordata > Amphibia > Anura > Pipidae > Hymenochirus > Hymenochirus boettgeri. Next base: position 13,541 of record JAACNH010000487.1, on the reverse strand, counting down.
AGACAGATTCCATAGATTTACCGTTCTCACAGTGACAAACCACTTTCCCAACTCTCTTTTTTATCATACCATAACTTGTAACATATCCCTTTTTGTAGAAACTCATCCAGCTTTTTTTGTAAACTGATCCTAATGAACCTGCCAAACAAACGTCCACTGGTAAGACAGGTTCCATATCTTTACAAGCCCCGTTCTCACAGTTGACAAACCCTTTCCCCAACTCTACTTTATGTCATAATACCAGTAAACACTTTGTAACATTCCTGTTGTAAGAACTCCTCCAGGCTTTTTATTAACTGACCAATGAACCTGCCATACACGTCCACTGGAAGACAGTTCTATAGCTTTAACCGTTCTCACAGTGATAAACCCTTTCCCACTCTACTTTATGTATCAATACCAGTAACTTGTAACTTCCTTGTTTGTATAAACTCATTCCAGCTTTTTTATTAAACTGACCAATGTGACCTGCCATAACAACGTCCACTGGAAGACGTTCCATATCTTTCTAAATTACCGTCTCCACAGTGAACAAAAAACGCCTTCCAACTCTACTTTATGTTCAAGACCAGTAACTTGTAACAGTTCCTTGTTTGTATAACTCCTGCCACTTTTTATTACAAACTGACCATAACCTGCCATAACAACGTTCCACTGGAAGACAGTTCTATCAGCTTTAAAACCGTTCCACAGTGAAACCCCTTTCCCACTCTACTTTATGTATCAATCCAGTAACTGTAACAAACTTCCTTGTTTGTAGAAACTCATCCAGTTTCTATTTAACTGACCAATGAGCCTCCCCATAACCACGTCCACCTGGAAGACAGTTCCAATCGCTTCATTATATCCCTTCTCACAGTGACAAACCCTTTTCCGAGCTTGACGCCTAAAAATCCCTTTTGTCTTCTTTTCTTCAAGTCTTAAGCATGTCCACGTGTCCTCTGACAGTTCTACTCTTATTGTGACAAGTGCCCCAGATAGTTTATTGTATGGCCCGTTAATGTATTTATACACAGTAATCATATTCCCACGGGTAAGTTGGATAAATTAACTACTACATCCTCCTGTCCTTCCTTCTCAGATTGTACGATTGTTGACTGTCTGATTTCTCCTGCCTGCCCCGTTCTTTTTTTCTTTTTTCTGGGTCGTCTGATTCGCTTCCTAAAAAAGGTTGTTTTCCAGATGTGTCAAGGTTCTTTTTATCAGTTCTCTGTTTGAAAGATCTGTGTTTCCTATATGACTCCTTATCGCTCATATCATTCTTGTCGGCATGTCCCACTATAGGATGATTAGAGTCATAAAAGCATTCCAGTTTGTAGTCTTCCGTGGTCTCGGAAAATTTTTTCTTTTTTTCGTGGAATTTACAAACATGTTGTTTTTTGAAGCTTCTCATAATCTCTGATTTAATTATTATCATTTTGAATCTGATGGTCCATTTGACATACTTTCCACCTCACAACCAACTTTACTCTGCCGGCATATCATGTTTCCTCTCTACAGCTCTTTTCAATTGTTTATTATTTCCTCCCTTCATGAATATTATATGATAAAAACTAATGAATTCTATATTCTCTGTCAATTGTATGTAAAAATAAAGCTCACCTGGTTTTACCAGGCACCGCCATGCCGACCATCTTTAATTAGCTGTTTTTTTGATAGAGTCACAACCCACTTGTCATATGACGTATAATGTATAGTATATTGATACAGCGATGATTGCCCCCATCATATATGATTGGTATGTCTGAAATGGTACTGTGGATCTCCTTTTGTTACCGAAGCACCCTACTCCTATTTTTATATTGATTATTTAACATTCTTAGCATCCGGTCGATGTGTACCTAGCTGTGCTCTGTATCCATCCGTGTCTTTAGCGTTACTTTACTTCTTAGGGATAAGTATAGGACATGATTACTATTTATTATTATACTTATTAAGTATAGGACTGTGGATTGCTATTCTAGTGGAGATTTGTTTATTACGGTAACTTGTCTTTTACTATATGCCATTACTTTAACTATTATTGAGCATATTCATATTTGGTGTGCTTGAAATTAGGACTTATTACATTATATCTGTCTTTACATAGCATTGAGGTTATTCTGGTCATGGACAATCTTTTTTCATTATTGATTTTTAAATAGGATCCCGCACTGAAATAATAAAGGCATTTTATATATACTAACATGCTTGATTGCCTCAAACATTTTTCTTTTTCTATCTGATTACATAATGTTTTCTAGTTTGGAAGAGCCCCACATATATATTATATAGAAGTCATTTCCTGTTCTTCCTTTGTAGCTTTTTATAACAAGTCTGTTAGGATTTTGAATATAAAACCAACTGATCAAATAATGCAACCAAAACAAAGATTTTACGGACTAATCATAGTTATTTTTGTTTCAGCTCAGAACCTACTGGCGGACAGTATACAGTCCAAAAGGAGGAGAATCAAAACTGAGAAGAAATAGAAATGGAACCTCCGAATGTGACTCCTTCCAAGCCAATTTCACTAACTAATAACCTGTAGTGGACTGATATACTTATACTATTACTATTGCGATTTTACATGGGTTCTGTGGATTGGTGTTTCTGAATAATTAAAGAAGCTGAATCAATCAGTCTCCCCCCTACACAGCCCCAATCCTGTGCGGTGAATGATCATTATTTCCAATCTGCGTCTTTTTGTCATTCGACTGTTAATTACCTTCATGATATATTTTTTGTAAATTGCCATTTTCGCAAAGCTCTATGGACATGTTGCCATTTCCTCCTACATAAAGTTGGGTTGATATCACAGTGTACGGGATCAATGTGACCAAGGTTATGAATAATTAGATAATTATCACAGTCTGTAGGGATCATGTTACCAAAGGTTATTCAAATTAGATGATGACACTCACCGGATGTTACAGTTTACGGGTATAATAGTAGCTTGCTCCACTCACACTAATCATTTGAACTTTTTTGATCGTGCAGAAAAGTAAGTGGTGCTCAGCTACTCCTGATTTTCACTTGGGACAGAGTGTTAAAGGAGGAAATCCAGACATTGTGGTCACTTATTTTACTCTCTCTCGACACGGCCCTATCATGACCATTCAAACTTACAAAACCTACACATCTTCTTTACATTTACATTATAAAAACGTTGATATTATTGCTAAATTATCAAACATTTTTCTTTCAGTAAAATGAAACCTCTCTTTCAGCGATCAGGCGTCTTGGGGTGATTGCTGCCACAAGGAACACATTTATCGGACAAAGGTATCAGATTGTCCATTTCATGATCTGGATAGATATTATGGATATAGAATAGGATAGTCTAATAACCTGATCATTTTATATGGTTCACTCAGAACATAGATCCCATTACATTAACGGCGCTAGAATCCCAGAGAACGACGGGACGGCGCTGCCGCTCGTTGAATAGCAAATGCAAGCCCCTAAATAATAAGGTCTCCAAAAGGCAGAGTCCTTACCCCCCCTCTGATCCCATATTCCCTCCCCCCTCTTCCAGAGTCCCTCCCCCCTCTGTCCCAGAGTCCTCTCCGCTCTGGCGCTGTCTCGCAAGAGTCACTTCCCTCCTCTGTCCATGTCACCTGACAACCGCCCTCCCTCTGTCCCCAGAGTCCCTCCCCCCCGCCTCACCTGCAGTCCCCAGAGTCCCGCCTCCTCTGTAGCACAGTCTCTCCTCTCTGCTCTGTCCCAGAATCCCTCCCCTCTGTAGCACAGTTCATCTCCCCTCTGTCCCAGAGTCCCTCCCCTCTGTAAGGCACATTGCCTCTCCCCTCTGTCCAAATCCCTCCCTTCTGATAGCACACGTCTCCTCCCCTCTGGCTCCCTAGAGTCCCTCTTCCCGTGTCTTCTGTAGCACAGTCTCTCCCCCTCTGTCCCCACAGTCCCTCCTCCCCCTTCATGTAGCACAGTCTCTCTCTCCCCCATCTGTCCCAGATCCCTCCCCCCCGTCTTGGTCGCACAAGCTCTCTCCCTCTCCCCTCTGTCCCACAGTCCCCCCCCCTCTGTAGCACAGTCTCTCTCTCCCTCTGTCCCAAATCCCTCCCCCTCTAACAGTATCTGTTTTCTGCTGTTGGTCTCCATGGCGCCGTGTTTTTCCTTACTTCTCCCTTTAGTGGTGAGATCCTCAGGAACTGCAGTGAATCCGTACATGGGCACACACTTCGGGCCAAGCAACCACACTACACTAACGTCACAAAATCACGAGTGATACGCACGTTCGACCGATTTCGCGTGCTTTGTTTCGCACTTTGCTCTTTTGTCGCTATTTTACAAACGAAAATGCCTGACATGCGATTCATGCTCAAAATGGGTTGAACGCACAAACGCGAATGGTCACCAAATCACAGTCACGTTTGTGACAGTATAATAAGAACTATAATATAATAGAACTTCCATGTTAATCCGGTAGCAGTGAATAAGCTTTGATTTCCTGAGCTTTGTCATTTAGGTATTTATATTTTAGGTGTTCATTAATTTGTAGACGTTTCTCCCCTTTTTCCAACCAGACCCATGTCACACAAGACACATTCAAAAACCCTGGAATAACAGTCCTACATATGCTTTCCAACACAACCCTGAAAATCAAGGTGCGGAGTTACGGAATTTGACACATCTCCACCCAGAAGGGAGCAATGTGGATGTGGACCCATCCGGCTCCTACCCCTTCTACTAAAATAATCTATTCGCCCAGAACCGCTCCCTAATCCCTACAGCCCGTTCCTTACGCGGGTAAACCAGATGTGGCCCCCCCCGCCGGTACATTCAGTACGTATTCGCGATGTACAAGAGGATCTGATGGATTCCCAGTCTAATTAAAGGTAATTTCTTAAATTTCTCACACTGAATAAAAGATTGTCATCATAATGATAATATAATATTACTCCATGTTTATTTCCGGCAGCAGGTGGAATTGTGCTTTTGATGTGTTTCCTGAGCTTTGCGGATTTTTATTATTTAAATTTAGTTTAGATACTTGGAAGCTCCAAAATGTGTTCACACACTCTAGTGTTGAATACAGAGGCTATCGGATGTAAGAGTCGTCACGCCTATTGCCAAACTGTCACATCAAACACCAGAAGAGGAGCATGGACCATGTGGTAAATAGGGCGACCACCAGCTCTCCCCCGATACGTCATCTAACCACGTTACTAGAGAGCAGGACTTTGGATGGGGATCCCACAAACAAACAATCTCCCCCCAAACACTATCCCATTCGAGCGCATGAAGCTTGGATGGGACGACCAGCTCTCCCCCTCTTCCCCCCGAACGGCACCCCAGTAGAGGAGCAGATGTGGATGGGGACCACCATGCTCTCCGCTCCGTCCCCCCCCTATACGTCCTCCAGTAAGAGAGCAATGATTGGATGGACGTACCACCAGCTCTCACATCCCACACCGAACGTCACGCCTAATAAGAGAGCGCACGATGAAGATAAATACGACCCACCACCCCTCCCACCTTTTCGTAGTAAAAAGCAGTATATATGGTGCTGGACTACCAGTTGTGCGCTCCACATTATTCCTTCCAATAGAGAAGCAGTAATTGTGGTGTCTGGTGGATTCCTTCGGCTCCATCCCGACCTCTACTAAATACATCTTTTATTATCCCAACTCTCCGAGAGACCTGCAATAGTCCTCCTAACCTAAACCTTTCCTCAAATATAAACCCTGGCACCACATTCGCCAGCCGAGTATCACGATGTAAATCATTGGTTTGAGCTCATCCCATGATATTACATGCATAAACTGGTAAATTTGCCAGTGCCCAAAAACTGAAATAAAAGGCATTATGGTACCACGATCATAAATGACAAGAACCGTCCCACTTCTCCTATTCGTACTAACAGTGTGTGGCCATACATATACACCTAATACCCGACATATCATCCTCACTTCCAACCGTCCGAGGGCATGTAAGAAAATGGATATTGGGTTATCATGTTGTCACAGATGTTTTAATGTGTGCGGGCGTGCGGCTTTTCGTGCCTCTATCATATATTTCGTACTTACTGTCCTCTCGCATATGTTTACTTCTTAGTATGCGACATGAGACACTGCGGCAAACATTGGTAAGTGGATTTATTTGTTCGTGTACCGCTCCATATATGACTTCGTGACTACTGTATCCTTCATACCACAAGAAACTCAGGATGATATGTCGTATTTTTACCAGGCAAGAGTGTACATCGAACGTAACAGCGTGAGCGCTTCCATCATGCGGGCTACGGCTAGTGAGTAGACTGAATGACGTGCGGTCTACTGTCATACTGGATCACTCTAGTCAAAACTGATGCGTCGCGCTTCCTTGACACCAATCACCATGCAATACCCGTGTTCTAAACACAGATTTGTTTGAAAGTGATTGTACAAGATAGAGGTATGTATCTGACTTAATTATGCGATCAAGTACGAAACAGCAGTTAAGGGAAGAGGGAAGGTAGGGGGTGGCCTGTTCCACACTTGGGAATGGGCTCCTACCACGTATATATGACCCTGTTTCACCCCCCATGGTGATGATTTTCTTACTCATTGATTGAGCCTTTACATGAGAACTGGAGTGTTAGCAGCATAGGGAATTCCCCTAACGTCTCCCGTAGTTGTATTTTAAATTGAATTTTTCCTTGTGTTCCATGTTCTAAACATTAACCATGAAATCCCTCTCTTTATTTTTCAGTCCCCTAAAGGTATTCTTGTACACACCTTTGGTTCGTAAACAACTTCAGGAAGTGGCCCTACCATTGGCAAAGTCTAAACCATTAAAGTTATTATTGGGTATCTCTCTTAGTTCTGGAGGTGTTCATTTGTAATCTTACTTTATCACTCATAATCTTAATTTGGTCGCAACTACAGACTGCGCATTCCCTGTGATTCCACACATCGGAGAAGGGCTGAAGCTTATACAAACTTAATGATGGGATATTTGATACAAGAAACACACCCGGGTTATAACGATTTTTTTATTTAATTACTTTTCGGTTAAGGCTTATATAATGTTACATACAGTGGTTTCTGGGCTGAACACGGTGTATTTTAGACTTAGTTGTTTTTTTAAAAATTACTCAACCCTCCAAATGTCTTTATCTGCTTACAGGGACCCAGATTGGCTGAAAGGCGAAGCTGCCATTAAAAGAATTAAATTCGATGCACACATCGTTAACGTTATCTTCTTTATCTTTTGATATTAAAATATTCATGGTAAAGGGTGTTTTTGGACGCTTTTGTGTAACCCTCATGTATAACCCCATAGGTAGCGTCACTAAAATCTCTACTTTACCTTCCCCAAACCCCAGATCATAATACTTACCGTAACCTCTCCACCTTACCTGAACCGCCATATACCTACTTATTCCTGTCTTCTCCATTGGTGCCGTAAACCAAGGCGTTCTCATTGTTCCAAGACTATATTCTATGCAACTCCAGTACATTCAATGGCTGTGAATGGTAGATCGGTTTGCTTGATGAAAATTTTCGGAACTGATTCACCAAGTTTTCCAAGTTTCACGTGGGCTCACAATGACTAACTCTGTACCACCGCGCCCTCTCTGCAGCTGGAGAGGGCTCCTACAGAGCTTATTGAGCTTGAGAGGAGGTGAGGTACCAGGAAGACCAGTGAATTGTGGGATATAAGTTAGTATTAAGGAGGTAAAGTAATTATAATCATCTCAGGGTTTGGGGGAAAGTTAAGTCTAGAGTTAGTGGACATTGCCTTTAACAGATAAGTGAAATCATTATGCGGATATCTTCTATATGCTTTGCGGACACAAACTTTAAAACGACCAATAAAAAATGGGTGTGCAGAACTGTTTCTTATGGCACCAGTCGGTTGTGAACTGGGACCTGGTTACTGAACTGCAAAACTCTAAAACCAGTCTCTGGTCAGATAGTCGTCACGTAAATAAGCTTTTAAGTTAGCGGTTTACATAACTTTCTTAATTCGGTATATTTAAAAATATCCACGCGGAACTATCCCACGGGGCTCCCTTGCCTTGATGGTGGACTATGTGTGAACCTCTAGTGAATTGAAGAACTTGTGGTTGATTTCATAAACATTAGTCTAGATACAGACTCGTTTCATGCAGGGGTGAGATACAATGCACATGGATTACATTTTCGGGGTGGCCACGTAGAACAATATTGCAGCTGACAATAGCTTCGAGTTCCACGGGCTTACTATTATACAAAGAGCCTCCCCATCAGAAAGAGCCTTACCGTGTCTTGTGTCTCCAAGGAGGCCAAAACTTGTTTCTAGAGCCCTCCGGTTTGGATGAGAGCAATGCAAGAACCGCGCTGTATGAGCACATTCTAGGACATCTACAATGACCGCAAACCCGAGCGCAAGAGAGATCCAATTGTTCGTATTCCGCCCTTCAACTCTTTCGATTCCAGATTTTCCATGGAATGTTGTACTGGTGGACCGTAGCAGATCTGCTATTTGCGCTCCATTTTGACAAGATGTCTACACAAGTGAGTCTTCACTTTACCAATATTCCTGGATTAGTGTTGCTACACCTGGGGCCAGGCTGGGGAGGGATCTTTAAAGGTAAGACTCTATTTTAAAATTAATACCCTTCAGCCTAGCCTTCCACAAACACAGTTTATAGAGACCGCTCACTTAACCTAGTGTTCCCAATCATCGTTGGCTCGCGCCTATTTTATGAAAGACTGCCGTAAACAGACACTATTTCCCCAGGATAATAGGTCCCACTGTACACTGGGAGTTTCTGTCCCACCTGATTGCTATTCCCCTAATGAATCTCTGTCAGGTTCTGGTTCCGAGGAATCTCATGTCATAAATGGAAATGTGCCACACAGGGAACCGCTACATTGATGGGGAATATCATCATGTTGACGGTATGTCACTGGCCGAAGTCGTTAACCCCTAGGTAAGAGGAGATGAAGGGTTAAATATGCCATTTTCTATTTATGTCATATGTCCAGGTCACGATTTGTTGCTTATCTTTCAGTACCAATGTTCATTTTTGTCCACTCCTTCCGGAATGAGCATCAAAAAATGTTGTTCGGTTGGGTGGATAAGACAATCCGTTTGGTATGAAGGTCCGTTTTACCCTGTTATACAAGCGGGGTAATTACGTTAGCATAATAGTTATAAGAGTATTGGTGGGGGGGTGGGTCTTCACATAATATACATACCAGATACCCAAAATATCACACGACTCCCCTATTGTTCCTAAATACATACTACATTGTGGTATTTTTCACTTTTTTTCCTGGATGACAATCCGCCGTTTCAGTTCAATTTGTGGATATCTCCTCCGATCAACACAACAGACAGTTTTCGTAAGTCTAAAAAACTGTTTTGGCGCTGAGTTGAAATAGTAACCTTAACCTAAGGCGCCCAAGATTAAACATCACCATAAAACCCTCACCGCTTCTCCAGGCTACTTTAATCACTGCCCCTCTGTAACCCGGGACTTGTACCAACTGTGGAACAAGCTGCACTGAATTTTTTATAAGACAATCTAAATCGTGGTACCGTGCCCAGGTGGCTAACAACCTGCTCCTTAGTGACCTGGAGCCACTTGTCTGGGTGGTAGGTGAAGTTCACCCCTCATATGTACATTGTCCTGACATAACTATTAACCAGTACAGTTTATTGGGAAGACTATTGTTATAAGAGAAGAGAGTTAAACACAAATCCTAGACAGGACAAACACTGACGCGCATGTTACTGGCCAAGTACGCGTAGGATAGATGATATCTATTGGCTCATATTGGATTGTTCTCTTCTTTTAGGAATGACGGCTGTTGAGACTGCTAGTGGGATCACAGTGTCCGCGCTATGTATGGTCTAGTGACTTTGAGTCTCTTTCCATTATCGATTTTAACCCCGTTTTGCCGTATCTTGCCCCCAGTCTATGGTAATACCCACTTGGTGGACTATATTCTGATTGGTGTGCCCGATTCACTGCCTCCACTTAAGCGTTCTTGTGACGCATCATAGTATAAAAATCCCATTCTGCTTTATTACATTTACTCTCCAGAGCCCTGTATAGAATTTTACAGATATTTGCTGTTAAGATTCTTTTATATTAGAACAACTCAAGTAACACCTACACCAAGCCCACTCTCCGCCTCAGTACAGCTCTTACAGCACCCATTCATTCCATCAATAACTCAAAGTTCGTCACCAAACCCGACGGACGGGAAACTAAGAGAGAAAAACCAACCATCCAGTTAATTTAATCCAATTCATGTATAAACGGAACAGGATGGTAAGCAGATTGTGGTTTGTATTGACAATAGTTTCCCATTAATGTGAACCTCTTTGGTTTCACCAATAGAAAAGCAATGTGATGTATTGACACCAAGCTGTGTCTTTTATAACTCAAATGTATACCACATATACAAATGTATATGCACTTTTTTTTAGTCTGATAATCATCTACCTTCTTCGTTGGTTAGGAGACTGGCATTAGAGAGAGTCGCGCAATTAGACTACTTGTGACGTCACGTCACATCTCGTGGGGCTTACATGAACTCTCGTGTTAAGATGTAGATTAGGACTGCGGAACACGGACCCTCAATCTCAATCGGGACCCAATATAGTAAAACGTAAGCGTTTCAGTGATAAAATAGGATTAGGACTCGACGGGACGTGATCTGCTCATCACCTGGGACGAGAAACTCACTACAGCGTGTGAGAGTCGAAATATGATAGAGAGACCAAAGGACGGACGTCACATCAGAAAACCGCGTTGTTAGGAGAGAATTAGAGAGACTACGCCGGACGTTCACATCAGAGAACGCTTCTGAGTAGCAAACTGTCCCTGATCCACGGATGTAAGTGTGGACAGGGTGTTGGTGGGTGTATGATAGTGCAGCATGTGGACCATGCCGTAGGGATATCCAAGGTACCATAGAGGCTGCTATGGGCCAGGAGCCAATGGACCCCTGGTTTTGGAGGATACTTCAAAGAACTGCATTCCCTGCATACACACAATGCTGCAGGTCCTTTACTGCTGGTACATTTTTACAATGGGATTTGTCTGTATGTATATTTTTGTGTTTGAATCTTGTGGAACCTAATAAATGTACAAAACTATGATGTTGGTCTAATAGAGTCCATCTGTATTGTCTAGTAGTTTTCTTAAAGGGGAACTGTGTCTCCATCACAAGTGCCCCCTATATACCACCGACTCTCCAGGGGTCCTCTGCTTCTAACTACAGTCTATCCAAAGCAGCTTCTGGAAAGGCCCCCTACTCTCACACTCTTCTTCACCCCTGTTCCCCCCTATTGCTCTCTGTCTAGCCAACCAAATGTACTGGGAGTCGGCTTACCCTATGGGCCTAGTTTTCCTGGTTGGGTTGTCTAATACAGCCCAAGGTTTTTTAAGTAGTGCACTGATCATGACACTTCCCCCATATCTGGATCCTTGGGGGGTCCAGTGTTGTGTGAGTCTGTCTGGTGGATTGCTGGTAGATACCCGTGGACTAGTTTATCTCCTGGACATTCGCTAGTCATCTGACTGATATTTCCCAATTCAGAAAATGTCTACACCCAATGGGGAATAGAATCGCAGGTGCCCATCTGACTATCTGCGGCCATTTCGCATGGATTGTGGTGTCACCTGATGACAATGTCCCCTGAACATTGATTTTGCTGTGTGATTTCACAATAAATAGAAATTCCACATTGCAGTGTTACACGTCTATTCTACTTTCACTTGTGCATAAGCTTGGAGTCCCATATTTCGGGACTATCTGAGGTTGCCACAGGAGGGGCGGGGCCTAGGCCAAAACCAAACATTGTGAGGATACTAACCCCCTTAAACAACCCCAATAAGGTAGGGGCGTCTCGGTAGTACTAAAGTGGAGGGGGGTCTGCTAATACATGTTTTATGGGGTCTTATGAAAATCTGTCCCTGAATGTCTCCCAACACTCCCTTTAAGAAACCCTGCTCTATAACACCCTGGTACCCTGCACCTCCCCTTTAAGAAACCCTGCTTTATAGACACACCCAGTGTACCCAACACTCCCTTTACAAACCTGCTCTCGGCACCCCTTTTACCCTGCAACTCACTCCCCTTATAAAACCCTGCTCTTATAGCACCCATGACCCGCCTCCTTGAAGCAGACCCTGCTCTATTCACGCCTCCAGTTTACCCAACACTCCCTTTAAGAGACCCTGCTCTATAGCACACAGTGTACCCAAACATCTCTTTAAGAACCCCCTGCTTATATAGCCACCCAGTGTACCCACGCGACATCCCTTTAAGAAACACTGCTCTATAGCACCCAGTGTCCCCTGGCACATCTCCTTTATAAACGCTGCTCTAATAGCACACGTGTAACCCAACACTCCCTTAAGACCCCCTTCTCGTATAGCACTCAGTGTACCCTGCAACCATTTAAGGACCCACTGCTACTACTAGCCCCAGTCCTATTGCAACACTCTCTCTATCCTTTTAGAAAACCCGACTGTTAGCACCACGTGTACCCACACCCCCTTTAATAAACTCCTGCTCTATAGGCAACCCATGCCCGTGTTACCCACCTGTGTGACGAACAGGAGTACAATGTAAAAGCCCCAGACACTATCTGGAAATTGTCACTCTTATTTTAATCACCTAACTTCATTACCGCAATACTCAAGCATGTAATGGGCAGCTTCCACATCTGTTTTAATGTGGTCCAAAATAGTGTTTGACCTTTGCTGTCAACTCCAATGGGAGATTATATCCAAGGTTTTCCATAATCCCAGCATAACTTTGTGGCTTGTGCGCACAACTACCATAATGGTACCAAATCCAAAAAGGATTCTGGTTATACGAGAGAACCCCGTGGAACCCCACATCCATCACTCTAGGCTTGGCGTATCCTCCCCAGCAAAACCCACCTTTACACTTTAAGTGACAAATTGTACATTATTAGTTGATGGGTGTCAAGTGTTCTGTAATCGGCATTGCAAATTAAATATTGCTCAGCCCATGATTGTCTTTTTTTTGCACTTTTTTTATAAACCATATTTGTGTGTGGGGTCCTTTAACTTAAACAATTCCCATGGCGTACCAACATATGTAAAAATGAAATTACTCCCATGTGTCTACCCTAATGTAATGTCAAAATTCCCTATGGCTCACCAGTAATGTATTGAATTCCCATAGCTACGCATATGTAATGATACTCTCCCATGGCTACCAGTATGACTTTCACAGACAATTTCCATGGCTACCGCGAGTCTGTACGAAATTCCCATTGCTACCAGTATGGTATTACATCTTCCCATGGCTACCAGTATGTAACGAAATTCCCATGGCTACCCCAGTATGTACGAATCCATGCTACCAGTATGTCACGAAATTCCATGGCTACCGAGTATGTAAACGAAATTCCCATGGCTACCATATGTAATGAAATTCCAATGGCTACAGTATGTAACTGACCAAGTTTCCCATTGACTAGAACCATATTCTAACTAGAAAATTCCCACGCTACCAGTAAAATGTAGATCGAATTCCCTATGGCTACCAGTATGTAATGAAAATTCCACCTGGCTACCAAGT
>JAACNH010000486.1:161634-198094 GCA_019447015.1 Hymenochirus boettgeri | reverse complement strand
ACATAAAGTAGAGTTGATCCAGGGAAATTTCCGATTGCCGAATTTTTCCCCCTTTCACAAATTTGGTGGTTTTTTTTGCCTTCCTCTGGATCAACAGTTAGGCAGGAAATGAGGATATTGCTAGATGGGTTGGACTGGATGGACGTATGTCTTTATTCAACCTCAAATACTATACATACTAATACTATAATGTACTATAATGTACTATTCTGTACTATACTATACTGTACTGTACTACACTGTACTATACTGTACTATACTATATACTGTACTATACTGTACTGCACTATACTACATACTGTAGTGTACTATACTATACTATGTACTGTACTATTCTGTACTGCACTATACTACATACTGTACTATACTGTACTATACTACGTACTGTAGTGTACTATACTATACTATGTACTATACTGTACTGTACTATACTATTGTGTACGACACTGATTTACCTCTAGGGTGCTGTTAACAGATGACATACATTATACGAATATAACCCTGGAAATTGTTCTACGGGTGAATATGAAGAAATGACCTTTACAATACAATACACAAACCCTGGACGACTAGTGGAAGATAGCTGATTTGGTGATATCGAAGTGAGCATTATGTGATAAATCAAAATCCATGTTGAAGACTGGTGTGTACGAAGAGCGGTGGTACATGACAGCTAAGATAACAAATATAGAAAACCCTTAGAAAGACTATGTATACATACAGGTCTAATGAAACATACAGTGATATAACAAAGATAACCAGCTAGAGAAAGACTATTACTCAATACTATTGTGATATTAGCACATTTTATATACATATAACCCTGGAAAGACTAGTTTACGTATTGGTTGTAGTAAGGACTTTATATAAACAACATAAACCCTGAAAGACTGATGTTACGTGGATTGTGCTAGAATGGAACATGTAATAATATACAAGTATACAACCCTTAAAGGGAAAAAAAAAAACTGAATGTTACTACGAGGTCATATGAAATTGACATTTCTATACAGAAGTATAAAAACCCTAGGCAATACTGTGTTGCTACATTAGGGGATATGAATGACAAATTTATAGTCAGAAGATCAGAACCCTGGAAAGACATGGGTTCTATTGTTAAATATATTAATGACATTTTACTATTAACAGCATTATGGGAAACCCTGAAAAGACGTGTTTACAATATCGGTGATCTACATGACATTTAGTATAAGCAGATATACACCCCTGTAAAGTACGAGTTGTGACTTGTGATCGGAAGGCAGTATGAATGACATTTTATATACCAATATAAACCCGGACAGACTATATTCTATCGTTGTGGAATAATGCAATAGAGCATTTAGGGTAATAAACAATTAACCCACTGGGACAGACTAATGATTACTCGTAGGTCAGTCATGAATGACATTTTATCCAAATATAACCCCTGGAAAGCTGTGATCTAACGATATGGTGATAGGATGCAAACATGTAGATACAAAATACTAAACCCTGGAAAGACTGTTACTATGGTGATTAATACATTTCATGTACATAAATACACCGAGAAGGAAATACTACGATTACTTATTGGTGATATGAATAGACATTTCTAGCGCCAATCATCCACCCGGGAAAACCGGCTGTATTACTATTGGTGATATCGACCTGCATTTATATATGGGAATAGCGAACCCTGGAAAAGACTGTAATAACTATTGGTGATTGAATGACACTTATATAACTAAAACAAGCGTCTCAAATCCTGGAAGAACGCTATGGGTATGACTCTCGGTCAATATGAATGAATGAACATTCATATACAAATAAAGCCCCTGGGAAAGACTTATGTTACTATTGGTGATATGAATGACATTGATACATAACACACTTACACCCAATGGAATAGACTGTTACTAAAGGTGGAGTTTAATCTACAAAGGATGCCATGATATAGCTATAACCCTGGAAAGAGCTAGAATTCACTACATTGGTGATTGAATTGACATTTTATTACAAATATCCTGTGGAAAGACTATGTTACTATAAGTCTAAAAAAAAATTAATGACAGTTTATAATACAAATAAACCCCTTGGGAAAGACTGTGGTTAAGCTATTTGGTGAAGTCTATAAACAAGAGGTTTATATACAAATTAACCCTGGGAAAGACTGTTCCTATTTGATACTCAATGCACCATGTTATAATATAATATAAACCCTGGACATAACATAGTTACTATTAAGGGTTATATCAATGACACTTTATATTAGAATATAACGCTGGAAAGACTGTGTTACTATTAAGGTTGATTAATGACAATTATATATCCAAAATAGTAAACCCTGGAAGAGCTGTTACTGATTGGTGATATAATGACATTGTAATATAATAACTATAAAAACCCTGAAAGCTCTAGTTGACCTAAATTGGTATATGATGCCAATTTATATAGCATCGATACACCCTTGAAAAACTGATGTCACATGTGGTGATATGAATGACTTTATCTACCAATATACAAGCCCTGGACACGACTGTTCACTTTGGTGATAATAAATGACTTTATATAAAATATAAAAAAAACCCTGGCAAGACTAACTAATTGTTACTATTGGTGCTATGCCTTACGCATTATATCCAATAAGCATATAAACCTGGCCAGACTATTTACTATTTCGTGAAATAGATGACAAATGACCATTTTATAAAACAAGTACTAGACCCTGAAAGATGTGTATACTATTGTGTGAGTCTAATGTACATTTATATAATACAATATAACCCTGGAAAGACTGTTACTATTGTGCTATAAATGACATTTATCTATAAATACTAAACCCGTTTACAGAACTGTCACTTATTAGTTGATAATAATGCACCATTTGAAAATCAGATATACAACCCTGAAATACGATGTCACTATTAGGTATATAATGCATAAAAATATAATCCCAATAATAAAACCCTTTACAGGACTGTTACGATTGGATAATAATACTTACATTTCTATAAAACAATAGAATACAAACCCTGGAAAGACTGAATGTTACTATTGGGGGTGATATGATTACATTTATCTAAGAAAAAAAACGAATATAAACCCTGGAAAGACTTGTGTATACTATCGGAAATGATAAATGAAGAAACCTTTCTAGTACATATATAAAACACCCTGGAAAGAGCTGTTACGATGGTGATTGCTGAATGACTTTATTACAAATATCAAAAGAAGGGACACACCTGGAAACTAACTAGGTTATCTATGGTCATATGAAAATGACTGTGTATGCTACAAATCATAAACCAACGCTGGAAACGACATGGTGTGTACTATCAGGTGTAATGATGACAGTTATAATACAAAATATAAACCCTACGGAAAGAGACTATGTTACTAATCAAAGGGGTATGAGTGAAGGAGGCTATATCTAACGAATATAAACCCTGGAAATACTGTGTTATACTATCGTGAATGAGTGACATTTATGCCTAATATAAAAAAAAACACTGGGGGAAAAAAGACTGTGTTACTAACTCTGTGATATGAATGACATTTAATAAAATACAAATAAAACCCTGAAAGACTGTGTTTACGATCGATGGATTGAATGCGCATTTAATACAGATATAAAGCCTGGAATGCACTGTGTTGGACTATCGGGTGATATGAATGGAAGGGAAAAGAACATTTATATCACATACTCAACCCTGGATGACTGTGTTAAACTATCTTTTATATAATAATAACATTATAAATCAAAAATATAACCCTGGAATGAGACTTTTTATCATCGGTGAGGGTATGAGTGACATTTATATACAAAATATGAAACCCTGGAAAGACTATGGTTACGCGGGATCTGTTGCTATGAATGACAAAACAATGTTTATATCATATAAAACCCTGGAAACGACTGTGTTACGTATCGGGTTGATATGAATGACATTTAGAATACAAAAAAATATAGACCCTGGGAAATACGTGTGTTACTCATCGAGGATATGAAAAAAATTGACATTATATACAAAATCCAATAAAACCCTTGAAAACTGTTTTTACATAACGTGTATATTAATGAACATTTATATACAAAATAAAACCATGTAATGACTTTGTTCCTACTATCGGTGATATGAAAAATCGAACATTTGAATCCAATATAACCCTGTTGAAGGTCTTTTAACTATACGGTGGATATGAATGACATTTATAATACAAATCATAACCCCTGGACAAGACTGTTTTACTATCGTGATACGAATGACATTTACTATACAAAAAAAATTCACCACCGGGTGGGAACGACTATGAATTACTATCAAACTGTGTATACGAATGAAGGTTAATCTACAAATAATAAAACACCCTCGGAAAGACTGTTCCTATCGTGAATAATTAATGACCAATTATATACAAATATAAACCGCATGGAAAGACTGTTACTATGATAATGATACTGAATGACATTTATAACCAAATATACGCCTGGAAAGACATGAAGTAGTTACTAAAATCGTGATATGAATTGTCCATTTATAGTACAAAGACATATAAGCCACTGAATGACTGTGTTACTATTGGGGGTGATAGGAATGACATTTATCGACAATGATAACCCTGGAAAGACTGTGTTCTGATCTGTGCATAGAATGAACCTATTAGCTGGGCCAATATAAGCCCTAGTGGGAGGAAGGACCTGTGTACACTAGTGGTGAAAATATGATGCATTTATATACAAATATAAACCCTTAAAGGACTGTGTTACTATGGTGATAAAATGACATTATTATAAAATACAAATACACATCACCGCTTGAAAAGACCTGTGTTACACTACGTGATATGAATGACATTGATATACAAATATAAATCCTGGGAAGACTGTAGTTAAACGTACGTTTAAGGTGATCTAAGAAAAAGTCAGCATTTATATCACTATAACCACTTGAAAAGAACCTATGTTAGCTGCATTGTGATCTGAATCCATTTATATACACATTAAACCCTGGGAAAGACTATGTTAAAACTGATCGGTGATATGAAATGACATTTATATACAACATATAAAAAAGCCACTGTAAAGCACTGTGTTACAAATAAATGACGGTGTAGAATGACAGTAATAAAATATAATCTCAGAAATAAAAACACCTGCAACTGTGTTTACTCTGGGTTTTAATCACATTTCTAATCACAATATAGCCAGCTGAACGACTGTGTTACTAAAAATATGGTGATATGACGGCTAGACGGATTTAGTGCCTACAAAGTCAATTAACCTTGAAGAACTCTGTTAGCTATCGTGGGGTGATAAATTAATGACATTTATATACAAATATAAATAAACCCTGAAAGAGCTATGTTACTATCGGGGATATGAATACATTTATATACAATATAAACCTGGCAAGACTGTGTGATATCAAGAGTTGAGATGGACAAAGAAAGGAAAAAAAAAGGAAGCAATGTTATATACAAATATAAAACCTATGAAAGGACTATGTTTACTATCAAGGGGATATATGACCTTTGAATATCAAAATATCAACCCGGACAGTACTAATTTTCCTATTGTGTGATATGAAGGTGAACATTTAATATACAAATATAAACCCGGTGTAAAAAGACTGTGTTACTATTGGGGTATAAGATGATCACATTTAGTGATACAAATTAGAGAAGACCCTGCAAAGACTAATATTTACATATCGGGATGTATATAGAATGGAACAATTTATATACAACATATAACCCTGGAAGACTGGGTTACTATCGGTGATAGAATGAACATTAATATACCATAATAAACCCTGTAAGAACTGTGTTACTATCGATGATATGCACTGGACATTTATAACCAAGAATACCCCTGAAAACATACGTTTTACTATCGGTGAATATGAATGACATTTTATCTAAACCAATGTAACCCTAGGCAAGATGATGTTACTATCGGAGTTAATTATGACATTTATATACAAATAAATAACCCTGAAAGACTGTGTTAGCGTATTGTGTGATAGAATGACCTTTAATTATACAATATAACACTCACTTGAAAGACTGGTGTGTAGGGGCTATCGTAGCTAGCATGACATTATTATAACAAGTATAAAAACCCATGGAACGGACTGTGTTGTCGCTATTGGTGATCGTGAAAGAATTTATAGGTACAAAATATAAACCCTGGAAAGAAACCATATGTCCTATCGGCGTGATACTGAATAACATTTATATCAGAATAACCGCTGGAACAGAGCGTGTGTTCGCCATTGGTGATATGAAGGACATATTTGAATGACAGCACATAATAAACCCTGAGAACATATTGTGTTACTATCTGGTGATATGATGGACATTTCGTATCACACATCTAGTGGGGGAACCCGGGCAAGACTGTTAACTGTTTAGAGGTATGCTGGAACTTGGAGATTTAGTGAAAACATATCGCGACCCTAAAGGTAAAGACTGATAATGTTACTATCGGATGATAATGACACTTACTTAGATACCAAATCAATACACCCTGGAACAAGACTAAGGGGTGTTACTAGTGTGATAGTGAATGACATTTAGTACAAAATCTAAACCCAATGGAAAGACTAGGTTACTACATCTGGTGATATGATGACATTTAGTATACAAATAGAAACCCTGGAAAGACTAGTCATTACTATCGGGGGGCTATAATACATTTATAATCGGAAAATATAAACCCATCGTAGAAATACTGTGTTACTATGGAGTGATATGAATCACTTTATATACCAAATATAAACCACAATTGAAACAGACTATGTTTTAACAACGATCGGGGATAAAAATGATGACATTGTATATGACAAATATAAACCACTTGAAAGACTGGTGTTACTATTAGAAAGTGAAAAATAATGAATGACATTTATTAAACGCAATATAAACCCTGGTAAAACTATGTTACTATTGTATTGAATGGACATGTTATAAAAAATACAAGTATAACAAAAAACCCTGTAATAAAAACTAAATGTTTACTATTGGTGATTATGAATCACATTATCAATAACAAATATAAAAACCCTGTAAGACAATAGTGGTTACTAAAACGGGTGACAGTATCTCATTTATATACAAATATACAAAAAAGGGCCCTGGAACGACCTATTGTTAACAATAAAATCGAGTTAATATGAATTAACAGTTAATATATCATATAAAACCCGTGGGCACGAGGCCTATGGTTTACTAAATCGGTGATATGATTACATTGTATATACAAATTAACGTCCTGGAAAGACTAAATGTTACCTCTATCGGTGGGTATAGAAAATGAATCGCATTTGTATGTACAAATCTAACAAAGACGCCTGGAAAGAACTGTGTTACTCTTGGTGGCAGATGAAATGAACATATATTTATAGGCGAAATAAATACAACCCTGGAACGACTGTGTTTAATACTATGTGATCTGAGCCCTTATATACAAATATACAGCCCCGGCACGCCTATGTTAGCTGTCCGGTGATAAAATTAATGAACATTATATACAGGGGAATAATAAACGGGCCTGGACAGACTATGTGACTGATCTGTGTTATGGAATGACATTTAATACAAATATAAAAACCAGCATAAGGACAGAACGTGTTATACTATCGGTGATATAAATTACATTGTATATATAAATATAAACCGGAACGACAAATCATTTTCTACAATGGCAGGTGTCTGTATGAATCGACATTTATATACAAATTAATAAACCGCTGAAATACTGTGTTACTGAATTTGTTGATATGAAAAAATGAATGGACATTTATATACAATTAAACCCTGGAAAGACTATGATTACTAATCAGGTGATATGAATGACATTTATATACAAAATCTAAACCCCTAAAAGGAAGAACTGTGGTTACTATTGGTGATATGATGAACATTATATAAAACCAACTATACAAAACCACTGGAAAGACTGTGTGTTAGGCTATTATGTGATCTGATGACTTATAAGTTACAAATGGGGGATAAAACCCTGGAAGAATGGACATGTAGTTACTATGGGATATGTGAATGAGCGATGTAATGATCAAAATATAAACCGACTGAAGGACTGTGTCCTATCGTGATATGATAACTGTATATCAACATATAGAACCCTGAATGCTGTGTTACTAAAAAAAAATTGTTGAAATATGAATGACATATTTAACAAAATATAAACCCTGGAAGACTGGTGTTAACTAATCGGGTGATATGATGAACATGTGGTAACGAATAATAACGCCTGGAACGACTGGTGTTTACTATCGTGGAAAATACTGAAATGACATTGAATAACAATACTGGAGAAAGGAAAAACAACCCGTAGGAAAGACTAAGTGTTTACATATCGGTTATATGAATGACCATTAATAGATACAGAATTATAACCCTGGAAAGACTGTGTTAGCGTATCGGTGATATTACTGTACATTTATATACAAATCTTACACCCTTGAAAGCTGAGTGTTACTATGCAGGTGATAAATGGGGAAGTGACAGTTGTAATAAGCAAAAATATTAACACCTTAAGAAATGACTAGTATATAACTATCGGATGATTGACAATAGACAGTTATTTACAGAATAGTACTGACCCTGGAAGAGACTGTGTTTACATATCGTATTGATATGAATGGACTTTATATCAACTAGTAAGGACCCTGAAAGACGTGATTAGTATTACTATTGTGGAATTGTAACTATGAATATACATTATAATATAACAAACATATAAACCCGATGGAAAGACTGGGTGTTACTATCGGGTAAGATATGAATGACATTATATACAAATATAGGGGAGGGGGAAAACCCTGTACAGATTATAAGAAGGAAAATTACTATCGAAGTTAATATGAATGAACAGTTTATATCACAGAATATAAACCCTTGAACATACGGTAGTTACAATGTGGTTCTATTAATGACATTTATATACAAATATAAACCGTCGCTGGCAAAAGATTATTAAATTCCTATCGGGTGATCTGAATGACTTTATCTACAAAATAAGTAAACCCTGAAAGACTGTGTTTATCTACATTAATGTGATAGAAATGGACATTTTATATTCAAATAAGACCCGTGGAAGACGATGTGGTTAAGAACTATTCTGTGATATGAATGGTGACAAAAGGATTTATATACAAAATATAAACCCTGGAAAGACTGTGTTACTATTGGTGATATGACGGCCATTTATATACAATATAACCCCTGGGTAAAGAGCTATTGAACTATAAAACGTGTGAAATAATCTGAACATAATTATATAACAGATTAAACCTGAAAAGACTGTGTTAGACAATTGGGTATAAATGAATGACGATTAATATATCCAAATATAAACCCTGGAAAAAGATGTAGAATCATAAAAACTCGTGAGATGATGACCTTTTATACAAATATAGCAATACCCTTGAGAAGACACTTTTCACTGATTAAAGGTTGATATGGAATGACACATTTAGTATAACAACGAATATAAAACCCTGGGGAAAATAGCGTGGATTACTATCGGTTGATTTGAATGCCTTTCATCTACAAAAATAGTAACAACCCTAAAGGAAGAACATGTGTTACTATTGTGAATATGATGACATTTATATCAACAAAAATATAAAACACCTGTGAAAGAGGACTCAATATGTTACTATCGGAATGATGATATGAATGAACATTTACATATACAGCATAAACCTGGAAAGACTAGTTATTACCTTGTGTGATATGACCTGACATTTATATATGAATAAAGAAATTTAAACTCGGACGACTGTGTTACTATCAAAGTGATAATTAAAGAGGAAACATTATATATACAAAAATATAACCCTGAAAAGACAGAATGTTTCTATCAGGTGATATGAAATACTTATCTAAAATACCCATACTAACACACACACTGGAAATACTGTTTTACTATCGGTGGATTGAATGACGCTTTAGCTACAAATATAAAACCCAAAAGGAAAAAGGACTTGTTGACGATCAAAGGTGTATATGAATACCTTTATATACAATGATAACCGGAAACTGGAAAGACCTATGTTACTATTGGATAGGTATGAATGAGCATTTATATACAAAGTGAGTAGAACCGGCTGGAAAGACTCATGTAATACTCATGTGTGATATGAATGACCCTTTCTGTACTCAATCATAACGCCTGGAAAATCTTTGTGACTATCGTAATGAAGGACATTTATAATACCAAAAAATAACCCTGGAGAAGACTATGTTCCGATTGGTGATCATAGAAACATAGTAATCTATAATAATAAACGCCTGGAAAGACTATGTTACTATGGTATGATAGAATATTAAATGACGGAGAGCTCCAAGTCAATGTGACACCAGACAAAAAAAGAAGAAAAAAAACCCGGGAAAAAACAAAATAAAAAAAAGGAAAGAACACCCCCAAACATCACGGTCCCAAAAAGTCTCATACACCCCCCAGCCATCAAGAGCCATTTCCCCCGCAAAGATCACTTCCATTCATTTTGCCAACCATTACACAGGAATGTTTGTGGACCATAACGCATAACTAATAATATTGTGTCACCCGGCCCGGAAGAAAGGACGCCCCAAACGCGTTAAGTGGTACTACGTCCCAAACCTCCCAAGGTTCTGGTTTTTCCAAAGAAAGAATCAAACACCCCATACAAACAAACATCCATGTCCATAGCCCCCAAACATGCACAGCAACAAAACCAAAAAAAACGAAGAAGGGGCCCACACCACACTAAATGGCACACCCATGGCGCTTTAAAGACAGCAGGCCCTGCCCCCAAATTCGCTAACCGGGGACGCAAAATATCACAGTCCAAGCCGGGGGTGCCGGCCATCGCAACATACAGGACAGCGGCACGACCGCAAACTTGTCCACAGGGCGCCACTAGAATGCCATATAATCCCCAACAGGGCACACACTAACCAACAACCGGGACCTGTTTGTAGGGGTATTTCAGCTAAGCGATGGGAATTAACCTGCCTTAAACAACCTGGCCTGAAGCAACCCCAGACCCCACTGCCCGACCTGATTCCCACCTTACAGAAGAATTGCAGACTGAAAGAACCAATACCTACAAAAAATGGCAAACTTTCCAATTCGGGCACCGATAAAAATATATAACACAGTATATTTGATTGGACATCTAATGGATTCCCTATACGATAAATGATCGCTTGTGCATGTATAAAAGTAAAATTGAATGGCAAATAAGGTGACACACTGCTCACTAATGTGCAAAAAAATAAGCACGCTTATAACACCAACAAGAACTATATATGAACCTGAACTTTAACAACCCCAACAGGAGGCAGCCAGAGTACACTGATCAGAACAACTGACACCGGTCATCATCACAGTACTGGCGATATTGCAGTACAATCACATGTTTTCCCCACTAGCAAATTCCTGTAGCATGTATCGACGTGTAGGTTCACCAACAATTTATAAATCAACTTACAACCTCCAAGGGAAAAGCAATAGACTAACCTTGTAAGTAAAGGGTTTATTTAAAACAATACATATGTTTATATACGTCCGTCCAAAAACTGTCACCAGAGTCCTCAACTCATACCTATTAACCTACATGACGTACATTACCCACTGTGGGCACCTTCTTTACCACACCCCTAGTACTCTCCTCCATCTAAAGCCAATCACACACCTTCAACTTAACATACAGTGTAGTACATGGGCAACACCAGGTACAAACGCAGTAAACAAATACTATAAACCACCATGTGTACACAAACGGCAACTCCTGGGTACACTCTAGTCAACCAATACTGATGAAAAACCCACATGTTTTACAGCGGTCAACAACCAGAGTGTCAACAACTGCTAGTAAACAATACTATACCCACATGTGTACAACGTGGCTCGAACAAGGCCGGGGTCAAAACTGAGTAAACCAATACTATAAAAATCCCCACATGTGTAACAGCGGCAACACCGGTACAAAACTTCTGCTAGTAACAAATACTAATAATACCCACAGTGTACATGGGCACACCAGGTAACACGCTAGTACCATACGTATACCCACCATGTGTCCACGGCCAACACCAGTACACTACTGCTAGTAACAAATACATACCCACAAGTGTACACGGGCAACACACCGCCGGGCACAAACTTGCTAGTAACCAAATACTATAACCCACATGTGTACATGGCACACCAAGGTAACAGACTGCTACTACAAATACTACTACCACATGTGTACACGGGCACACCGGCACAACGTGCTGTTAACAAAATACTACTACCCATGTTACCCGAGCAAACCCAAGTACACTGCTTTAGTAACAAACATACTAACCCCCATTGTGTACACGGCACACCAATACCAACTGCTAGTACAATACTATAGTCCACATGTTGGTACACGCCACCGCCTGGGGTCAACTGCTAGATCATAATACATACCCACATGTGACTGGGCAACACACCGGTCAACTGCTAGTAAACAAATACTATACCACATGTGTACAACGGGCAACAACCGGGTACACACTGCTAGTAAAAATACTATAACCCCACTGTGTACACGGTCAACCACTGGTACAACTGCTCGTAACATACTATACCCACATGTGTACATGGGCAATGCCGGTACAATGCTAGTAACAAATATTATAAACCCACATGTTAGGACACGGGCACACCGGGCACCACTGCTAGTAACAAATACTAATACCACATGTTGTCAAACGGGCAACACCAGTCACTGACTTAGTAACCACAATACGTATAAACCCACCATGTGTACACGGCACTGGCCGGACACAACTGCTAGTACAAATACTTAATGCCCCACATGTGTACACGTGGCAACACACCGGGTACACTGCTAGTAACAAATACTATAACCCACATGTGTCACGGGCAACACCGGGCACACTGCTGAGTAACAATACTATACCCACAGTGTACACGGTGCAACAACCGGTACAACTGCTAGTAACCAATCTATACCTACCAATGTTACCACGGGCAACACCGGCACAACTCTAGTAACAAAATACTTACCACATGTGTAACAACGGGCACCCGGGTAACAACTGCTAGTAACAATTACTATATACCCACATGTGTAACCGGGCACACCGGCACAACTGCTAGGTAACCAAACAATACATATCCCATGTGTACATCGGCAAACACGGTACAAAACGCTTAGTAACAAATACTATAAACCCCATGTTTACACGGGCACCACACGCCAACTCTAGTAAACATACTATACCCACACTTTTACACGGGCACACCGGCACACTGCTAGTAAACAAATACTAAAAACCCACATGTAGTACCACTGGCAACACCGGGCTACAACTGCTATACACAAATACTATAGCCCACATGTGTACCCGGGCAACACCGGCACAACTGCTTAGTAACAAATACTATACCCACATGTGTACACGGGCACCACCGGTACAACTGCTATAACAAACTACTATCCCACATGGTGTACACGGCACACAAACACCAGGTCAAACTGCATAGTACAAATCTATAACTTACCACATGTGTACACGGCACAACCGTGTACAACCTGCTAGTAACAATACTATACCCCCACCACTTGTTACATGGGCAACACGCAGTGTACAACTGCTGCAGTACACATACTATGAACCCCTTTGAAACACCGGCCACACCAGTACACTGCTAGTCAAAATTATATACCCACATGTTGTACACGGGCAACAACCCTGCACCAACTGCTCAGACAAATACGTATCACCCATGTGTACATGGGCAACACCAGTACCCACTGCTAGTAACAAAACTATACCCATCTTGTCCCACTAGGCAACAACCTGGCACAACTGCTAGTAACAATATATATACCCCACATGTGTACACGAGCAACACAAGTACACTGCGAGTCACACATACTATACCCACATGTTGACAACGGGCCAACACCCATGTAACACTGCTAGTCAAAATACTAAATCCACATGTGTACACGCCAACGCCCGGGGTACACTGCCCTAGAAATACTATCTCGCCCCACCATGTGGTACATGGGCACACCATGTTACAACTGCTAGTAACAAATACTATACCCACTGTGTACACGGTCAACACCGGTTACAACTGCTAGTAAACAATTACTATAACCCACATGTGTAACACGGGCAACACCGGGTACAACTGCTAGTAACATACTATATAACCCACATGTACATGGCCAATGCCGAGTACAGACTGCTAGTAACTACATTTATTATAAACCCCACAGGTGTTACACTGGCAACACGGCACAACTGCTTAGTAACAAATACTATACCCATGTGGTACACGGGCAACAACCAGGTACAACTGCTATTGAACAAATACTATAAACCCATGTGTACACCGGGCCATGCCGGGCACAACTGCTAGAACAAATACTAACTATACCACATGTGTAACACGGGCACCCGGGTACAACTGCTATTCACAAATACTATACCCACATGTGTACACGGCAACACCTGGCACACTGGCTAGTAACAAATACTATACACCCACCTGTGTACACGGCAACCCGGGTACAACTGCTAGTAACAATACTTACCCACATGTGTTACACAGGGCAACACCGTCACACTGCTAGTAAACAATCCTATGACCCACATTGTACAACTGGCAACACCGGGTACAAACTGTAGTAACAAATAACTATACCCCCATGTGTACACGGGCAACACCGGGCACAACTTGCTAGTACAAATACTATAACCACATTTGTAACAACCGTCAACAACCGGTACAACTTGCTATTACACAATACGATACCCCATGTTACACGGCAACAACAACGGGCAACAACTGCTAGTAACAAATCTATAGCCCCATGTGTCACGGTCAACACCGGGCCAACTGCTAGTAACAAATACATACCCACATGTGTACACGGGCAACACCGGGACCAACTGCTAGTACAATACTATACCTCACAATGTGTACCGGCAACACCGTGGCACACTGCTTGTAACAATAACACTTAAACCACATGTGGTACATGGGCACACTACCGCGAACGCTGGTACAGGCACGTAACGCTAGTAACAAATACTCTAGCCCACATGTTGTACAGGGCAACACCGGGTACAACTGCTAGTAACACATACACCCACATGTGACACCGGCCAACACCACCGGACAACGCGAACAATACATGCCAATGTACAGGCAACACGCACTGCTATGTAACAAATACTATACCACATTTGTACTCAGCCAACGCCGGGTACAACATGCTAGTACAAATCTATAATACCCACATGTGTACACGGGGCAACACCCAAGTATCCAACTGCTAGTACCAAATACCTATACACCCACATTTGTAAGGCAACACCGGGTAAAACGGCTAGTACCATACTTACCCACATTTGTACCTGGCAAAACACCAAGGCACAACTGCCTAGTAACAAATACTATCCCACATGTGTTACAGAGGCAACCCGTGCACACTGCTAGTAACAATACTATACCCACTTTGTACACCGGGCCACACCACCAAGTACAACTGCTAGTAGAACCTACTATACCCACATGTGTACACGGCCACCGCCAGGGTAAAATGCTAGTAACAACTACTATAACCCATTGACGACACGTACACTTTGTAAACATCAAGTGACACGGGCCACACCGGGTACAATGCGAGTACAACTACAACCCACCACTGTTACACGGGAACACCTGGGTACAACTTCTAGTTAAAATCCTATACCCAAAGTTGTACAGGGCAACCCCAAGTACACTTGGCTAGTAACAAATATATATACCTACATGTGTACATGGGCAACACAACAACCGCTACCAAATCCTAACGGACATCACACAGTAAGACAGCTATACAATACTATAACCCAGCTGTACACGGGCAAAACACCGGGCACAACTGCTAGTCACAAATACTATAACCCCATGTGTACACGGGCCAACACCCGGGTACACTGCTAGTTAACAATAACTATACCACATGTGTACACGGTGCAACACCGGCCCACACTGCTAGTGGACAAATACTCATCCCCACATGTGTACATGGCAACAACCGGGTACACTGCTAGTAAACACTAATCCACATCGTGACACGAACCGAAATGCTGTAACATACTTACCATGTCCGGCAACACCGGGTACAACTGCTAGTACAAATACTATCCACATGTGCACGGCACACCAGGCACTTTGTCAAATAACTAACCCAGTTCTCCCGCCACCGTGTACAACTGCTGCTATAACAAATATATCCCACCCTGTTGTACACGGGCAACAACCAGGGCACAACTCTAGTAACATACTAACCAATTGTACTCATCGGCAACGCCGGACCAACTGCTAAAAAATACTATAACCCCATGTGTACACGGCAACATCCAGTCACAACTGCTCAGTAACAAATACTCTACCACAATGTACAGGGCACACCGCACAACTGCTAGGACAATACTTAACATTGACACAAAAACGAGCAAAAACTTGCACTGTCACAAAATCGGCAATATAAACATAAATAACCCACATGTACAAACACGGCAATAACCAAAAAATAACAAAATAATAATAAAACGGTAAACATAACAAATGCATAAACAAAAACATAATCCCACACCCCAAATGACTTTTCACACGGACACCTGGTTACAACTGCTAGTACAATACTATACCCACATTTGTACACGGCAACAGCCCGGGTTCAACTGCTAGTAACACTACTATAACCCACATGTGTCACGGCCAACACCGGGTACAAAGCTAGTAACAACTTACTTAGCCCCATGTGTACTACGACGGCAACACGGTATAGAGTACAACTAACCCAGTACCCGGCAAGGGGTACAATCAACATCTAATCCCACATGTGTACACGGGCAACAGCCGGGGTACGAACTGTAAGTACATACTATAGTACCACATGTGTTACACGGTCAACCGGGTACATGCTAGTAACAACATACTCATACCCACATGTTTACGACGGGCCAACACCGGGTACAAACTGCTAGTAACAAATACATATACCCACATGTGTACACCGGGCACACCGGGTACAACGCTATTAACAATACTATACCCACAGTGTACACGGGCAACACCGGGTACAACTGCTAGTAACAATACTATACCACATGTGTAACACGGCAACACCGGTTACAACTGCTATAACAATACTAACCGACATGTTTACACTGGGCAACCCGCGTACAACTGCTAGTAACAATACTATACACCCACATGTGTACAACGGGCCAACGCACGGGTACAACTGCTAGTAACATACTATACCCATGCGTACAACGGCACACCTGGGTACAAATGCTATAAACACTAACCTATACCCACATTGTACACTGGGCAAACACCGGGTCAGTCAACTGCCTATAACAAATACTAGTACCCACATGTGTACACGGCAACACCGGTACACCTGCTATTACACATCTATCACCCACATGTGTACCGGGCCAACCCGGGTACAACTGCTAGTAACAAACTACTATACCCACATGTGTACAGCGGCAACACCGGTACAACTGTATAACACTATAACACACGTACAACCGCGGTACTGTAGACCATATAACCCACATGTGTACATCGGGCAAAACAACCGGGTACAACGCTAGTAACAAATACTGTACCCACATGTGACACGGGCAACACGGGTACAACTGCTAGTAACACTATAACCCCTTTACCCTGCCAACGCCGGGGTACAACTGCTAGTAACAACACTACTAACCCACCTTTACATGCGTCCACGACTCCGGGTACAAATGCTAGTAACTCAACTACTATACCACATTTACAGGGCAAAAATCACCGGGTACAACTGCTAGTAGAAACAATACTAGTACCACATGTGTCACAGGGGCAAACTCCGGTATCAACTGCTAGTAAACATACTATACCCCCCATTTGTACTCACGTCAATGCCGGTACGACTGCTCAGTAACAATACTATCCCCGTGTACACCACGCGGGACAAAAGCTATACTTTCATGGTGAACTGGGGACGTCACTGCTAGTTAATACGTACAATGTGGTACGTGAGCCAGGTTCGTAAATACTACAGTTCCGTTATGCCGGGTAATGCTAGTATAATACTATCACATTCACTGCCGTATTGGCATATGTGGAATTCTTGTCCATTGTAAGGGCCTCTGAATTCTGCCTTTGGAATCCTGTGTACAAAAAGGACAATCTTTGAAATGGAAAGGTTTCAGAGAAGTGCAACTAAATTAATAAGTGGTTGGGGGAGCTTAATATGAAGAGAGACTGAAAGTTTACATTATGTACCTGGAGAAAGAGGCCTTGTGTTGGGGAGATGATTACTGTGTATAAATCATTAAAATTAACGGGCCATGACACTAAACTATCTGGGGCATTGTTCACCAATAGAAATGTCAGAGGACACGTGGACATCCCTTAAGACTTGAAGAAAAAAGGATTTAGGCTTCAAGCTCACGGAAAGGGTTGTCCACTGTGAGAACGAGTACGCTAATGGAACTGTCTTCTCAGTGGGACGTTTGTTATATGTCAGTTCATTGGTCAGTTTAATAAAAAGCTGGCATAGTGTCTACAACAGAGGAATGTTCCAGTATCTGGATTGATACATAAGAGTAGAGTTGGGGAAAGGGTTTGGTCACGGTGAGAACGGTAAAACTATGGCACTGTCTTCCAGTGGACGTTGTTATTGGCAGTTCATGTCCAGTTTTAATAAATCTGGATGAGTTTCTACAAACAAGGAATGTTACAATACTGGATTGAATATATAAGTAGAGTTGGGAAAGGGTTTTTGTCCTGGTGAGAACGGTAAGCTATGAACTGTCTTCCAGTGGACTTGTTGCTGGCAGGTTTCAGTTGGTCCAGTTTAATAAAAAAGCCTGATAGTTTACAAACAGGCGGTTATCAATTTACTGGGATTGAAATACCAACGTAGATTGGGAAAGGGTTTTCCACTGTGAGAACGGTATAAAGCTATGGAACCTGTCTTCCAGTGGTACGTTTTGTTATGGTCAGGTTCATTGGTCATGTTTAATAAAAATCTGCGATGAGTTTCTACAACAAGGATGTTTCAAGTTACTGGTATTGACAATACATAAACGTAGATTTGGGAACGGGTTTTGGTCACTGTGAGAACGGTAAAGCTAGGAACTGTCTTCCAGTGGACTTGTTATAGCAGGTTCATTGGTCATTTAATAACAAAGCTGGATGATTTTCTACAAGAACAAGGAATTTACAAGTTCTCGGGATGATCCATAAAGTAGAGTTGGGAAGGGTTTTGTCCTGTGAGAACGTAAAGCCATGGAACTGTCCTTCCAGTGGACGTTTTAGGCGGTTCATTGGTGCAGACTTTAATAAAAAGCTGATGGAGTTTCTTCTACAACAAGGAATTTACAAGTTACTGTATTGATCACATAAAAAGTAAGTTGGAAAGGGTTTAGTCAATGTGAGAAACGGTCAAGCTATGGAACATGTCTTCCAGTGGCGTTGTTCTGGCAGGTTCATTGGTCTTTAATAAAAGCGGATGGGTTTCTACAACAAGGAATGTTACAAGTTACTGTTATTGAGAACTCTAATAGAGTTTAGGGAAGGGTTACGTCCTGTGACTGCCGTAAACGCCTATGGACCCTGTCTTCCTCCAGTGGAACGTTGTTTATGCAGGTTTCATGGTCAGTTTATAAAAAGCTGGATGGTTTCTTACAAACAAGGCTTGTTACAACAGTTACTGGCATGTGATACTAAAGTTAGAGTGGATCCAGGGAAATTTCCATTAAAGCCGAATTTTTCCCCCTTTCACAAATTTGGTGGGTTTTTTCTTCCTTCCTCTGGATCAACTTAGGCAGAAATGAGATATTGCTAGATGGGTTGACTGGATGACGTAACTTATTTATTCAACCTCAACATACTAATACCTCTAATACATAAATGTACTAATAGTCTATTCTGTACTACTACATACTGTACTGTACTACACTGTACAACTGTACTATACTATATACTGTACCTATACTGTACTGCACTAGACTACATACTGTATTGTACTATACTATACTATGTACTGTACTATTCTGTACTGCACTTATTACATACTGTACATACTGTACTACTACGTACTTAGTTGGTACATACTATACATGTACTCTACTTATGTACTATACTATGTACTGTAGTTTACTGTTCATATGATACTGTACGATACTTTACTGTAGCTATACTAGTACTGTACGGTACTACTATATATATTAATGTACTATACTAGGGTACTGTACTATACTGTACTATACCACTACTGTAACTGTACTATATATGTTACTGTAGTTTACTGTACTATACTTATACTGTTACTATATGTACTGGTGCTATACTAAGTTACTACTATATTACTAATAATATATATACTGATACTGTACTATACTATAATCGATACTAACTGTACTATACTATAACTGTACTATACTTTACTGTACTATCTAGGTACTGTAACTATACTATAATATATTTTACTGTACTGTACGATACTTAAAAAGGCAAAACTAAAGCCCATTCCTTGGCCGCTCAGATGTTTGGAAACTACAACTCCCAGCAATGGCTAAGTTGCTTGGAGTTTGTAGTTTCCAAACGTCTGCAGTGGTAAGGAATTTGCCACTTGCAGGAAATTACTGTACTTATCCCCTCCTTCTGAGAGGAAGGAGGTTGCCCACAGGTTGCCTTCTCCACCTGCTACTGGGTTCCCTTCTCTGCTTCGGTGGAGCGTGCTCCACACCTCCTCTTGTGCTGATGTCACTACTCAGGCTCGGCCTCACTTCCAGCCTGTGTAGTACGTCGCCAGTAGAGGATTCGGAGTGTGTCGGCCGCTGAGCAGGTAAGTGTTTGAGTTGAGTATAAACCAAGACTCGATTTTTCATTTTTTATCCTGAAAATCTCGGTTTATACTTGAGTACATACGGTGTGTAGTAGTGAATAGCGTGTGTAGTAATAGTGAATAGTGTATGTAGTAGTAGTAGTAAATAGTGCGTGTAGTAATAGTGAATAGTGTATGTAGTAGTAGTAAATAGTGTGTGTAGTAGTAGGGAATAGTGTATGTAGTAGTAGTAAATAGCATGTGTAGTAGTAGCTAATAGTGTATGTAGTAGTAGTAGTAAATAGCGTGTGTAGTAGTAGGGAATAGTGTATGTAGTAGTAGTAAATAGCGTGTGTAGTAGTAGGGAATAGTGAATGTAGTAGTAGTAAATAGCGTGTGTAGTAGTAGGGAATAGTGTATGTAGTAGTAGTAAATAGCATGTGTAGTAGTAGCTAATAGTGTATGTAGTAGTAGTAAATAGCGTGTGTAGTAGTAGGGAATAGTGTATGTAGTAGTAGTAAATAGCGTGTGTAGTAGTAGGGAATAGTGAATGTAGTAGTAGTAAATAGCGTGTGTAGTAGTAGAGAATAGTGTATGTAGTAGTAAATAGCGTGTGTAGTAGTAGGGAATAGTGTATTTAGTAGTAGTAAATAGTGTGTGTAGTAGTAGGGAATAGTGTATGTATCAGTATTCACTAATGTGTGTCGCTCATAGTGAATAGTGTATGTAGTAGTCCAGGGCCTCGTGGGTCCTTTTGTAGTAGTACCCCGCCTGGTCGTAGTCGGGACCTCGTGTCTGTCGTAGTCGTCCCTAGTGTGTGTAGATGTCGGCATAATGTCTGTCGTCAGTAGGACAGTGTCTTTAGTAGTCGTGCCTATGTGTTGTAGTAGTAGGAATAGTGTCATGTTGTCGTATAAACAGCATGTCGTCGTAGGGAATGTTTATTTAGTATGTATTCTCATAGTGTCGTGTCGTAGTAGTGAATAATGTTATGTAGTAGTTTAAAGATGTATGTATGTAGTAATAGTGTGTGTAGTAGTAGGAAGAAGTGTATGGCGTAGTAGTATTCGTAGTAAACAACATAAGCCCAATCCCCACTATTGTTTGGTTTATTAGGGTGAATAGCTGTGTGCGTAATTGCTTTAGGGAATAGCATGTGTAGTAGAGGGAATAGTGTAGGTAATGTAGTAGTAGTGAACAATGTTGTATTGTAGTCTAATGAACACCCGTGTGGAACGGGCCAGGTTAACTATATTATTTTATATGTTTCCGTTGCATCTCGCCTCCTGCAGGTCACGCCTGGTCTCGTACGTGTTCGTCCCTGGCTGTCCCCCTCCCAGTGGCAGGAACAGACGTGTCCATCATCCGCGTGCCATGTCCGTGGATTAATGAGTGTCCCGTGAGCAGAACTTTGAGTGGACTTTTTCGCCCCTCTGTGCCGGATCCCTCCCTGGAGAGTCATCAGCACCTTTGAACCCAAACTTCACAGACCTCCATGTACACACGGCGGGTGGAGCGCAGGGGGGGTTGAGACTGCAGAGGGTCGACATAATGCAAGTGCAGCTCCACATCCGCATCCCTGCCCATCGATGAAGGGTATACAACT
This sequence comes from Hymenochirus boettgeri, assembly GCA_019447015.1. Classification (NCBI taxonomy): domain Eukaryota; kingdom Metazoa; phylum Chordata; class Amphibia; order Anura; family Pipidae; genus Hymenochirus; species Hymenochirus boettgeri. The sequence continues at coordinate 175,603 of JAACNH010000486.1, read as the reverse complement.
TGTTCTACTCCCGCACCTGCGCCCCATCATGCAACTACCAAGACCAAGTTGGGGTAAAGGTAGTTATGTACTGGAGGGGGTTCTATTGCTGTACAGGGGCGGCAGTACGTGTTTTTTCTGCTAACCCACTGGGGGGCAGTCCCCTTCATTACGCCATTCATTAGCCTGATAACCCGTGGACCAATACTGACGCCTTCACCCTAGATAGACGCCCTGTTTATGGTGCCAGTAAATACCATATTGGCCCATGCGATCCTGGAGGGACCGGATGTCCTTTGTCCTCTCCACACGTGTGGCCCCCAAGTTGTCACTCTAACGTCCCTTTCTCTGTTGCATGTACCAGACAACCCTATCAGTGAGAAGGACTCAGGGGAGGTCGGCAGTGCCCGCAGTTGTGCCAGAGGGAGGCTCGTTCCACCACAGTTGCCAGGCTTGATGTCTGGAGATGCCTCAAACACCTCAACCTCCGCTCCTTTGGCTTTGCAAGGTTCACAGTGGTTTTGGCACTCCGGTTTCTGACTTTGTCCCATCTTGGGACGTGTTCCAACCCGTTCCCGGTAGAGGAGCGATACACAGCGGTGCGTGCGGCTGGACACCGTATGAACGTCCGGATATCGTCCTGGTGGTGGAAGGACCGCCACACTGACACTGGGATTCGTTGCATTACCGCTGCCAGCGCTCCACCTGGGTGGCAGGGAACGCACAAGGATGGGAGCAGGATCGCAGAGAAAATATATCCGTGTCCCAGCATAGCGGTCCGACCCAGGTAGGTGCCAGTAGTGTTGGTCCAATAGGGGAGCACTAGTGGGGTCAGTAGTGTAACGGTGAGGGATGTGATTGTGTGATATTTAGCATGTCTCCCTTTGCTTCTTTCTAATTGGTTTGTCATCTCTCCGGCATCCTATTGGCTAATTCTTGCCCGCATCTTTGTCCCTACAGATTCAACGTGACTGTTTCCGATTAATGTGCACATCAGTCACAGTGGGTGCCCGCTGGCCCTTTCCGCCATTTTCAACAGGACTCTAACTGCTCCAGGGTTTCCACGGGTACGATGTTTGTATCCATGGATAAGAATCTCATGGAATTTGCCATGGGTACAGACCCCGATCCAACCCAGACGGATGGACCATCACCTCCTGGACTGCCACATGTCTGGGACCGGGGGAAACACTGCCATGCCCATGGTGTGGTGTGGCGCACTAGAAATGCCACATGGTAATCTCCGTAGTCCCAAAAAGCATCCAAACCCAAAATCAGGTGTGTCTGTTAATTCATGGGTTAAGTGCTCACTCGCTCGCCTCTCGTCTGAGTCTCCTTCTGATTGCCTAGGGTCGTCCTTACTGACTGTCTCTTTCTGTCTATTTACATTTCTCACTGTGGCTCTGTCTAACTAGAAGGGTTACTTACTGACTGTCTCTTTCTGTCTATTTTACTTTCTCCTGTGGCTCGCTAGTTCTTATAACTGCTCCCTCTTTTGTCTATTTTACTTTCTGCACTGGTGGCTCTGTCGAGGTTACTGACTGTCCTCTTGTCTGTCTATTTTACTTGCGCACTGTGGCTCTGTCTAGGATTACTTACGACTGTCTCTTTCTGCTTTTTTACTTTCTCACTGTGGCTCTGCCTAGTTACTTTACTGACTGTCTCTGTTCGTCATTTTACTTTCTCACTGTGGCATCTGTCTAGGTTACTTACTGACCTGTCCGTCTTTCCTGTCTATTTTATTTACTTTTCTACTTCACTGTGTCTCTGTCAGGTTACTTACTGACTGTCCCTTTTAGTTTACTTACCAACTCTTTTGCGTTATCTGAGGTTATTTAACCGTCTGTCCTTGCCCTCTAGTACTACCACTGTCCTCCTCTATTTAGGTTACTAACTGGCTGTCCTCACTTTAACTAGGTTACTTACTGTCTGTCTCGCTCTGTCTAGGTTACTTACTGACTGTCACTCTATATAGGTTACTTTCTGACTCACTCTATACAGGTTACCGACTGGCACTCTATACAGGTTACCGACTGGCACTCTATAACAGGTTACCCGACTGGCCACTCTTATACAGGTTACTCTGACTGGCACTCTATACTAGTTACCGACCTGGCACTCTATACAGGTTACCAGACTGATCACTCTATACAGGTTACCGACTGGCACTCTATACAGGTTAACCCGACTTGCCCCAATACAGTACCGACTGCCCTCTATACAGGTTTACCGACTGGCCCTCTATACAGGTTCCCGACTGCAACTCTATACAGGTTACCCGACTGGCCCTTATACAGGTTACCCGACTGGCACGTTCTTTACGACTACAAGGTACCCGTTACTGGCCAACTCTATCAGTTACCGACTGGCACTCTATACAGGTACCCGGACTGGCACTCTAGACAGTTACCGACTGGCACTCTATAACCAGGTTAACCGACTGGGCAACTCTATCAGTTACGCGGACTGGCACTACATGTAACGATGCACATCAGGTTACCACGGCACTCAGGTTCCACTCACTCATACAGGTTACCGACTGGTCACTCATACAGGTTCCGCGATGGCACTCTATAACAGGTTACCGACTGCTTTATACGGTTACCGCTGCACTCTATACAGGTTACCGACTGGCACTCTATACCTCTCCCACAGGGCCAGAGCTGGGGGTCCTCCCTAAACGCCTCTTAAATGTTCATTTCTGTTCTCATCAAAGAACGGACAGAGCTTGTGTGTGTGAAAGTGAGTGGCCAAAAACCGATGGTGCCCAGTTTCTTGTGAATCCTGTACCCACACTAATCAACAGTCCAGATATCTGACATCCCCGAGATGCCTCCTCCCCCTGACCTTGTGGCGCCCTGACCCATGAAAAAAACATGACCCCATGACGCGAGGGGGCTAACGTTACTGGCGCGAATAAAAAAGAGGGGAGATCGTCTTATTCTCGTAGGAACCCCCAGATCTATATAGTGCGTGCGATTTCCTGTGTACGTCCGCATGATCGGGGAGGTAACCACTGCCGAGCGACCGTGATTAGGAACGGACAGCAGAACAAGAGCTGGGCAGAGATCAGACAGTGCCCTCTAACCCCTTCAGTGTCCCCTGGGACGCGGCGGTAGCCAAGTCACAGGGCACGGGTCATCAAGTCTCTCACATCTAGCTGTGTGACGTTGGTGGACCCACACGGGGGAATCTGGTCCCAAGAGCGTAACGATCACAATGAAGCGATCATAAATAATACTAATAAAACCGATATCTCATCACCTCCTCCCGTGTTCCAAACCTATCCCTCGCGGTATGCGACTAAGTGTGACCAGGGAGCGTCTGCAACACTGGTGGACATTCGACATGTGAATAGTGCGGTGACCGCCACCAAGAACATATTCCAATCCCCGCGATACTCGTGGCAGTAAAGCGGATCCAGTCTAGCGCCGTCAACCATCCATGTCGCCCCGTCACCTTCCTGCTGAGCACAAGCTGACGGGGGTGACCACTCAGGAGGTGGCACGGCATTTGGGAAAGCAGAAATTCTGATGAGAAAGTACAGGAGCGACTTTATCGCTTCCGACTTACACCAGTTCTCAGGCGCAGGATTCCTGTGTTCCTAACACAAAAAATGCTCGTGACCAAAAGCAGTGGACACAGGGAAAGTGGAGCCTGGAGAAGATCAAGTATAGAAGAACAACAACGTCAAACCAAAGGCAACCTAATCAGATCTACCAGGCACAGTAACCAGAGAGGAAGTGACGAAACACTGGCGGGCCACACAACAGAGCCTAGCCAGCCTTAGAAAATCAATAGGGAACACCACTAACCATTCATTGGCTACTGGGGATCTAAAGGTTTCAAGAGTTCTCACCAAGCTGCAATGCAACATACACACCAGGAGGCAGTGACCAATCAACCTGGGTATCATTCGTAGTTGTCTGATTGGACGGGGAACTTACTTGTAATACTTCCAATTGGTTCAATGAGTCTTCTGAGTGACATGGCTGGTTGCACTGTGGGATCATTAGAAATGTAAGCCAATCGGTGTAAAGCAGATCCAGTTTATATTCCCACGTCTGCTGGACGCTAGTTGTCCTGTCTACAGACATTGTTAATATTAGGAAGTAGCCAATCGGTGTAAAGCAGATCCATTTCTACTTCACCGTGTCTGTCTGGTCCTATTGTCCTGTTTACGTGTTATCATTAGGAATGTATCCAACGGTGTAAAGGCAGATCCTTTATATTCACACTGTCTGCTGGACCTAGTGTCCTGTTACACTGTAATCATTGGAATGTAGCCAATTCGGTGATACAGCAGCTCCCAATTTATATTCAACACAGTCCTGGCTGGACCTAGTGTCCTGTTTACAGGTATCAGTTATGAATGTACCAATCGGGTAAAGCAGATCCATTTATATTCAACAGTCCTTGCTGGACCATGTCCTGTACACTGTAACATTAGAATGTAATAGCCATCGGTGTAAAGCACATCCATTATTATTCACTACGTTCCTGGCTGGACCCATAGTGTCCTGTTACGTGTAATCATTATGAATGTAGCCAATCGTGTAAAGCAGACCATTTAATTCACACTGTCCTGCTTGGTCCTAGTGTCCTGTTTACAGTGTAATCATTAGGATGTAGCCAATCGGTGTAAAGCCGATCCATTTATATCACACAGTCTGCTGGTCTAGTGGTCCTGGTTACACTGTAATTCATTAGGATGTAAGCCAGATCGTGTAAAGCAGATCCATTTATATTCACACTGTCTGCCTGGTCCTCAAGTTCCTGTTACAGTTAAATCATTAGGAAAATGTAGCCAATGGTGTAACATGCGATCCGTTTATATCCACCACAGCTGCTTGGTCCTAGTTGTCCTGTTACACTGTATCAATTAGGAATGTAGCCAATCGTGTAAAGCAGATCCATTTATATTCACACACAGTCGGCTGGACCTATGTGTCCTGTTACAGTGTAATCCATTGAATGTAGCCAATCGGTGTAAAGCAGTCCATTTTTATCACACTGTCTGCTGGTCCTAGTGTCCTTGTTACCAGTGTAAATCATAGAATGTAGGCCAATACGTGTCAAGCAGATCCATTTATTATTCCACACTGTCTGCTGGACCTAGTGTCCTGTTTACACTGTCTCATTGAGGATGGTAGCCATCGGTGTAAGCAGATCCATATATTCACACAGTCTGCTGGACCTAGTGTCCGGTTACAGTGTAATCATTAGGAATGTAGCCAATCGGCGTAAAGCAGATCCATTTATATTCACACAGTCTGCTGGACCTAGTGTCCTGTTACAGTGTAATCATTAGGAATGTAGCCAATCGGTGTACATCCGGTATTTAGTAGTGAATAGCGTGTGTAGTATAGTGAATGTGTATGTCAGTCTTAGTGTAAATAGTGCGTGTAAGTATAGTGAATACGTGTACCTTAGTAGTAGTAAACTCGTGTGTGTCGAGTAGGGAACTGTGTTTGTCGTAGTTAAATAGCATGTTAGTAGTAGCTAATAGTGTATGTCGTAGTCGTAGTACCTAGCGTGTGTCGTAGTAGGGACATACGTGTTTACGTAGTAGTAAATAGCGTGGTGTAGTGTAGGATAGTAAGTAGTAGTACGTACAGTAGCGTGTGTAGTAGTAGCGAATATGTATGTATTCGTCAATAGCGTGTGTAGTGTAGTGAATGTGTATTTAGTAGTAGTAAATAGCCGTGTGTGTAGTAGGGAATAGTGTATGTATCGTATAGTAGTACTAGCGTGTGTATATAGTGAATGCGTAGGTTAGTAATAGCATATGTTAGTATAGTGAATAGTGTTCGTAGTCTATAATAGCGTGTGTAAGTAGTAGGGAATAGGTATGGTTCGTAGTAGTATAGTAAATAGCAGTGTCAGTAGTAGTCAAATAACGTTGTGTAGTATACGGAATAGTGTATGTATCAGTAGTCACATAATGTGTGTCAGCTAATAGTGATGTGTACTGTAGTAGTGGGATCTGGGTCTTGTTGTAGTTACACGCCATGGTGTATAGTCGGGACTGTGTTGTCGTAGTGTCCCAGATCGTGTGTGATGTCGCATACGTCTGTCGGGCCTCAGCTGACAGTGTCTTTAGTAGCGTATGTGTATGTAGTAGTAGGAATAGGTGTGTGTCGTATAGAATCAGCTATGTCGTCGTAAGGCATGTTTATTAGTATGGATCTCATAGTGTCTGTCGTAGTGTGAACTAATGTTTGTAGTAGTTTAATATGTATGTAGTAGTAGTAATAGTGTGTATGTAGTAGTCTGATAGTGAATGTTAGTGTATGGGTAGTAGTTTTCGTAGTAACACTAAGAATCCCACTATTGTTATTAGGTTAGTAGTAATAGCTGTGTGTAGTTCTAGGGAATAGCATGTGTAGTAGAGGGTAATAGTGTAGAATGTAGTAGTAGTGAACATTGTCATTGTAGATGTAAGACAACCGTGTGTGAACAGGGCCAGTAAGTAATATTATTTTTTGTTCCTATGCAATCTCGCCTCCTGCAGGTCACGCCTGGTCTCGTACGGTTACAGTCCCTGGCGGTCCCCTAACCCGAGTGGCAGGAACAGACGTGTCCATCCCGTGCCATGTCCGTGATTATGAGGGTCCCGTGGAGCAGAACTTTGAGTGGACTTTTTCCCCGTCTGCCGGATCCTCCCTGGAGATCATCAGCACCTTTGACCCAAAATTCACAGACTCCATGTACACCGAGCGGGTGAGCGCAGGGGGGGTGAGACTGCAGAGGGTCGGACATAATGCAGTGCAGCTCCACATCCAGTCCCTGAGCCCATCCGATGAAGGGGAGTACACTTGTTCTACACCCAGCACTGACGCCACCATCAGTGGCAACTACAAAGACCAAGTTGGGGTGAAAGGTAAGTTATGTACTGGAGGGGGGTCTATTGCTGTACAAGGGGCGCAGTACGTGTTCTACCCACTGGGGGGCAGTCACCACTGTCATTACCACATTACAGCCTGAGTACCGTGACCAATACTGAACGGCTTCACCCATAGATCACGCCCTGTTATTGGTGCCAGTAAATACCATATTGCCAGTGCTGATCCACTGGAGGGACCGGATGTCCTTTCGCCACTACGTGTGGCCCCCAAGTTGTCACTAACTGTCCCTTTCTCTGTTGCAGTGATCCCAGACACCCTGACAGTGAGAAGGACCAAGGGGAGGTCGGCAGGTGCCCGCGTTGTGCCAGAGGGAGGCTCGTTCCACCTACAGTGCCAGGCTGAGTCTGGAGATGCCTCAGAACACACTCACCTCTCGCTCACTTGGCTTTGGCAAGGTTCACAGGGTTTGGCAACTCCGGTTCTGACTTTGTCCCATTTGGGACGTTTCCAACCCGGTCCCGGGTATGAGGAGCGATACGACAGCGGTGCGGTGCGGCTGGACACCGTAGGAGCGGACGGATATCGCCTGGTGGTGGAGGACGCGCAAACATCTGACACGGGGGATTACAGCTGCACGGCTGCCACCTGGGTGCAGGGACCACAAGGATGGGAGCAGATCCAGCAGAAAAATATATCCGTGTCCAGCATAGAGGTCCGACCCAGAGGTAGGTGCCAGTAGGTTGGTCCAATAGGGGAGCACTATGGGGGTCTAGTAGTGGAACGGAGGGATGTGATTGGGTGAATATTTAGCAGTCTCCCTTTCTTCTTTCTAATTGGTTGTCATCTCTCGGCATCCTATTGGCCTAATTCTGCCCCATCTTTGTCCTACAGATGTCAACGTGACTGTTTCAGTAAATGTCACATCAGTCACAGTGGGTGACCCGCTGGCCCTTTCCTGCCATGTCCAACAGGACTCTACTGCTCCAGGGTTTACACGGGTACGATGGTTTGTATCCAGGGATAAGGAATCTCAGGAATTGCCATGGGGACAGGACCCCGATCCAACCCAGACGGATGGGACCAATCACCTCCTGGAGCTGCCACATGTCTGGGACTCGGGGGAATACACCTGCCAGGCCATGGTGTGGGTGGCGCACAGAAATGCCACATGGTATCTCGTAGCCCAAAAAGCATCCAAACCCATCAAGGTGTCTGTTAATTCAGTGGGTAAGTGTCACATGTCGCCTCTCGTCTGATTCCTTCTTATTGCATAGGGTCTGTCTTACTGACTGTCTCTTTCTGTCTATTTTACTTTCTCACTGTGGCTCTGTCTAGGTTACTTACTGACTGTCTCTTTCTGTCTATTTTTACTTTCTCACTGTGGCTCTGTCTAGTTTCTTTATGAACTGTCCCTCTTTCTGTCTATTTTACTTTCTGCACTCACGTGGCTCTGTCTAGGTTACTGACTGTCCTCTTTCTGTCTATTTTACTTTGCTCACTGTGGCTCTTGTCTAGGTTACTTATGACTGTCTCTTTCTGTCTATTTTACTTTCTCACTGTGGCTCTGTCTAGGTTACTTACTGACTGTCTCTTTCTGTCTATTTTACTTTCTCACTGTGGCTCTGTCTAGGTTACTGACTGTCTCTTTCTGTCTATTTTACTTTCTCACTGTGGCTCTGTCTAGGTTACTTACTGACTGTCTCTTTTTAGGTTACTTACCAACTCTTTTGCTTTATCTAGGTTATTTACCGTCTGTCTTGCCCTGTCTAGGTTACTTACCGACTGTCTCTCTATTTAGGTTACTAACTGGCTGTCCTCACTTTAACTAGGTTACTTACTGTCTGTCTCGCTCTGTCTAGGTTACTTACTGACTGTCACTCTATATAGGTTACTTTCTGACTCACTCTATACAGGTTACCGACTAGCACTCTATACAGGTTACCGACTGGCACTCTATACAGGTTACCGACTGGCACTCTATACAGGTTACCGACTGGCACTCTATACAGGTTACCGACTGGCACTCTATACAGGTTACCGACTGGCACTCTATACAGGTTACCGACTGGCACTCTATACAGGTTACCGACTGGCCCTCAATACAGGTTACCGACTGGCCCTCTATACAGGTTACCGACTGGCCCTCTATACAGGTTACCGACTGGCACTCTATACAGGTTACCGACTGGCACTCTATACAGGTTACCGACTGGCACTCTATACAGGTACCGACTGGCCCTCTATCAGTGTTACCGACTGGCACTCTATACAGGTTACCCGACTGGCACTCTATAGACAGTTACCGACTGGCACTCTATATACCAGGTACCGACTGGACAACTCTATCCAGTTACGCGACTGGCACCTCTGTTAAACTGACCATACGGTTACCACTGATCTATCAGGTTACCGACTGGCACTCTATACAGGTTACCGACTGGTCACTCGATACAGGTTCCGCGGTTGGCACTCTATACAGGTTACCGACTGGCACTCTATACAGGTTACCGACTGGCACTCTATACAGGTTACCGACTGGCACTCTTACATCTCTCCCACAGGGCCAGAGCTGGGGGTCTCCCTAAACGCCTCTTTTGTGCCTCAGTTCTCAGAAGAACGGACAGAGCTTGTGTGTGAAGTGAGTGGCCCCGATGGTGCCCACGTTTCTGTGTCCTGGTACCACACTTCAGTCCAGGAATCTGACTCCCCGATGCCTCCCCCTGACCTTGTGGGCGCCCTGGACCATGACTGGACTCTGCGCGAGGGGGAACGTTACTGGCAGCGAATAGAAAGAGGGGAGATCGTCTTTTCTCGTAGGAATCCCCAGATCTTTGTGCTGCGTTTCCTGTGGACGTCCGACAAGGATCGGGGGAGGTACCACTGCGAGGCGACCGTGTGGGAACGGCAGCAGAACAAGAGCTGGGCAGAGATCAGGACAGTGCCCTCTAACCCCTTCAGTGTCACCTGGGACGCGGCAGGTAGGCCAATCACAGGGCACCGGGTCATCAGTCTCTCCTCTAGCTGGGACCTTGGTGGACCCACACGGGGGAATCTGGTCCCAAGAGCTCACAGTCACATCGAGATCATAAATAAATACTAATAACCTTTCTCTCCCGTGTTCCAGAACCTTCCCTCGCGGTCAGTGCGACTGTGACCAGGGTAGCGGCAGCGACTGGTGGGACATTCGAGATGGAATGTGCGGTGACCGCCCGGAACATTCCCTCCCCGCGATACTCGGTGCAGGTAAAGCTGATCCAGTCTGCGCCGTCACCATCCACTGTCGCCCCGTCCTTACTGCGAGGCCACGCTGACGGGGTGACCCCAGGAGGGCTCAGAGCTTTTGGGAAAGCAGTTCTGGAGAAAGTACAGGAGCGACTTTATCGCTTCCGACTTTACCAGTCTCAGGCGCAGGATTCCGGTTCCTACCAATGCTCGGTGACCGCGTGGACACAGGGAGGAAGTGGAGCCTGGAGAGAGGTGAAGAACCAAACGTCAAACCAGGTCAACCTTCAGTTCCAGGGCACAGGTAAGGAGGAGTGACGAACTGGCGTGGGCCTTACCAACCGAGCCTAGCCCCAGCCTTAGAAAATCAATAGGAAACCCACTGAACATTCATTGGCTACTGGGATCTGGTTTCAGGTTATCACCGCAATGCAACATCCACCAGGAGGCAGTGACCAATCACCTGGTATAAATTGTGTGTTCTAATTGGACGGACGTTACTTGTATACTTCCAATTGGTTCAATGAGTCTTCTGAGTGACTGGCTGGTGTGCACTGTGATCATTAGGAATGTAGCCAATCGGTGTAAAGCGATCCATTTATATTCCACAGTCCTGCTGGAGCGTAGTGTCCTGTTACAACTTGTAAATCATTAGGAATGTAGCCAATCGGTGTAAAGCAGATCCATTTATATTCACCCGGTCTGCTGGTCCTATTGTCCCTGTTACAGTTAATCATTAGGAATGTACCAATCGGTGTAAAGCAGATCCATTTATATTCACACTGTCTGCTGGACCTAGTGTCCTGTTACACGTAACCATTAGGAATGTAGCCAATCGGTGTAAGCAGATCCCTTTATATTCACACTGTCTGCTGGACTAGTGTCCTGTTACAGTGTAATCATTAGGAATGTAGCCAATCGGTGTAAAGCAGATCCATTTATATTCCACACAGTCTTCTGACCAGTGTCCTGTTACACTGTAAGCATAGGAATGTATAGCCAATCGGTGTAAACATCATCCATTATATTCACTACTCCTGCTGGACCCTAGTGTCCTGTTACGTGTAATCATTAGAATGTAGCCAATCGTGTAAAGCAGATCCATTTATATTTCACACTGTCCGCTGGTCCTAGTGTCCTGTTACAGTGTAACAATAGGATGTAGCCAATCGGTGTAAAGCGATCATTTATATCACCAGTCTGCTGGTCCTAGTGGTCCTGTTACAACTGTAATTCATTAGGATTAAGCCAATCGTTGTAAAGCAGATCCATTTATATTCACACTGTCCTGGCTGGTCCCAGTTTCCTGTTACAGTGTAATCATTAGGAAAATGTAGCCAAGGTGTAACAGCAGATCCATTTATATCCACACAGCTGCTGGTCCTAGTTGTCCTGTTACACTGTATCAATTTAGGATGTAAGCCAATCGTGTAAAGCAGATCCATTTATATTCACTACCAGTCGGCTGGACCTATTTCCTGTTACAGTGTTAATCATCGGAATGTAGCCAACGGTAAAGCAATCCCATTTTTATTCACACTGTCTGCTGGTCCCTAGTGTCCTTGTTACCGTGTAAATCATTAGGAATGTAGCCAATACGGTTGTCAATGCAGATCCATTTTATTCCACACTGTCTGCTGGACCTTAGTGTCCTGTTTACACTGTATCATTAGATGGTAGCCATCGGTGGTAAGCAATCCATTATATCAACACAGTCTGCTGGACCTAGTGTCCGTTCAGTGTAAATCAATTAGGAATGTATCCAATCGGTGTAAGCAGATCCATTTATATTCACAAGTCTTCTGTCCTAGTGTCCTGTTACACTGTAATCATTAGGAATGTAGCCAATTCGGTGTAAAGCCGATCCCATTTATATTCACACATGTCTGCCTGGTCCTAGTGTCCTGTTAAAACACTGTAATCATTAGGAATGTGCCAATCGTTGTAGCACGAATCCATTTATATTCACACAGTCCTGGCTGTCCCTGTGTCCTGTTACAGTGTAATCAATAGGAATGTAGCCAATCGTGGAAAGCATATGCTCCATTTATATTCACACAGTCTGCTGGACCTAGTGTCCTTTTACACTGTAAGTCATTAGGAATGTAACCATCAGTGTAAACAGATCCATTTATATCACAACTGTCTCGCTGGTCCTAGTGTCTCTGGTCACTGTAATCATTAGGAATGTTACCAATCGGTGTAAGCAGCTCCATTTATTATTCACACAGTTCTGCTGTCCTATTGTCCGTACAGTGTAATCATTAGGAATGTAGCCGCCATCGGTGTAAAGCTATCCATTTTATATTCATCACAGTCTGCTGGACCTATTGTCCTGTTAACAAACCTGTAATCATGAGGAAGGTAGCCAATCGTTGTAAAGCAGATCCATTATATTCACCTGTCTGCTGGTCCCTATTTCCTGTCGTGTAATCATTATAGGAATGTACCAATCGGTGTAAAGCAATCCATTTATATTCACACGCAGTCTGCTTGGTCCTAGTTTTCGCTGTTACAGTGTACTCATTAGAATTACCCAATCGGTGTAAATGCAGATCCATTTATATTCACACTGTCTGCTTGGTCCTAGTGTCGCTGTTACACTGTATCATTAGAATGTAGCCATCCCATCGGTGTAAAGCAGATCCATTTATATTCAACACCGTATGTACTCAAGTATAAACCGAGATTTTCAGGATAAAAAATGAAAAATCGAGTCTTGGTTTATACTCAACTCAAACACTTACCTGCTCCAGCGGCCGCACACTCCGCATCCTCTACTGGCTGACGTCACTACACAGTGCTGGAAAGTGAGGCCGGAGCCGAGTAGTGACATCAGCAAGCAGAGGAGTGTGGAGCACGCTGCCACCGAAGCAGAGAAGGGAACCCAGAGCAGGTAGGAGAAGGCAACTGTGGGCAACCTCCTTCCTCTCAGAAGGAGGGGAAAGTACAGTAATTCCTGCAGTGGCAATTCCTTACCACTGCAGACGTTTGGAAACTACAACTCCAAGCAACTTAAGCATGCTGGGAGTTGTAGTTTCCAAACATCTGGAGTGCCAAGGAATGAGGCTTTAGTTGCCTTTTTAATGTATAGTACAGTACAGTATAATATATTATAGTATAGTACAGTACCTAGTATAGTACAGTAAAGTATAGTACAGTATAGTATAGTACAGTATAGTATATTATAGTATAGTACAGTACAGTATAATATATTATAGTATAGTACAGTACCTAGTATAGTACAGTACAGTATAGTACAGTATAGTATAGTACAGTAAACTACAGTACATAGTATAGTACAGTACAGTATAGTATATTATAGTATAGTACAGTACCAGATATATAGGGGATGGGAATGTATATAATGTAGATATATAGGGGATAGAGATATTTAAATCAGCTGCTTTCTCTTTACAGACAATACGGCATTTGATGTCTCTTGGTTCTCCCAGCGCCCTGGGAAGGAACCGGCTTTCCTTGCGGCTGTGGATCGGTCTGCTCAGGTTCGGCAGAGCCGTAGGAATAGTAGCAGTGATGTAGCCATAGAACGGCTCAGTGCCATGGAATTCCGCCTCCGCATTTATGGCTGCGAAGAGGAAGATATTGGTGGCCATTATTGCACTGTTACCCCCTGGGTGCAGACTGTTCAGGGAGACTGGAGTAGCCAAGAAAGTGTCACCTCGAATGTGGTGTCATTGGCCGTCCGCATGGATTGTGAGTAATTTGATTCCTTGCCACACAATCGTGTAAAGCCACAACACATACACAAAGCCATTATACACACAGTAGCACACACATACACACAGTAGCACACACAGATATACACACACAGTAGAACACACAGATATACACACACAGTAGAACACACAGATATACACACAGTAGCACACACAGATATACACACAGTAGAACACACA
>JAACNH010000486.1:149845-161475 GCA_019447015.1 Hymenochirus boettgeri | reverse complement strand
ATATACACACAGTAGCACACACAGATATACACACAGTAGAACACACATACACACAGTAGCACACACAGATATACACACAGTAGAACACACAGATATACACACACAGTAGAACACACAGATATACACACAGTAGCACACACAGATATACACACAGTAGAACACACAGATATACACACAGTAGAACACACAGATATACACACAGTAGCACACACAGATATACACACAGGTGTAGGTATAAACAAAGTGTACAAACTAACAATATTGTATTGATACAGAGTATTACCCATCTCTGTGTTACAATAAAGTAACAATATTGTATGGTTTGATCATCTCATAAGGGCCCGGAACCATCACATAACCAGATCATGAGTGATAGGTGGATTTGATCAACTCTATAAACCAGAACCTCCACCACCAATCGACTTTTGGAGAGGTGGACTTTTCACAATCTAATAGGGCCGGACCTCATCACTCCAGATCGAATGTGTGATAGGTGGACTTTGATCAAATCTATTAGGCCGAACTCCATCACTATCACCAGATCGATGGGTGATAGTGGATTTAAGCAACTCTAGAGCCAAAACCTCCATCACTCGCAGATCATGTGTGATAGTGGATTTATCAACTTCTATAGCGAGACACCTCCATACTACCAGAGTCATGTAGTGATAGGTGGATTTAGATCAACTTATATAGACCCAAACCTCATCCCCAATCAATGTTGATAGGTGTGACTTTATCAACTCTATATAGGCCAAAACCCTCCATCCTCCGATCGGGTGATAGGTGGACTTTATCACACTCTATATAGGCAAAAACCTCCATCCTACCAGATCATGTTGTAGAAGTGGAGCTATTGATCAATCTTATTAGGCCAACACCGCCAAATCCAGATCAATGATGTGATAGGTGAATTTATCAACTCTCATAGACCAGAACTCCATGACCACCGATCAATGTGTGATAGTGGACTATACTAACTCTATATAGGACCAAGGAACTCCAATTCTCAGTATCATGTGTGATAGGGTATTTGATCAACCTCACTATAGGCAGAAACCTCAAGTTCACCAGATCGATGTGTGATAGTGGACTTCTGCTTTTTTATCACTCATTAGGCCAGAAACTCATCCTCCAGATCAATGTGTGATAGGTGAAGTTTACCAACTCTATATGGCATGGGACCGTCTCTCAACAATGTGTGAAGTGACTTTAACTATAATGGCCGGCAAAACCTCCGTCCTCCAATCGATGTGCGTGGTAAGCTTTCATCACTCATATAGGCTGACCAGTCTGATGAGTGATACCGAGGACTTATAACTCTATATAGGCACGAAAACTCACATCTCCAGATCAATGTGTCGATAGGGGAACTTCATCAACTTATATAGGGCTGGGAGGTTCCAACTTATCAACTCTATATAGGCCAAAACCTCCATCCTATCAATAGTTGCGATAGGTAGACTTCATCAACCTCTATATAGCTGGGACGGTTCCCAACTTTATATCAACTCTATATAGGACAAAACCTCCATTCACCAGATCAGAGTGCGTATGGTAACTTCATACTCTATATAGGCTAGGAGGTTCCAACTTGTATAAACTCATATAGGGCCAAAACCGTCCATATTCAATGTGCTATAAGGTGACTTCACAACTCTATTATAGGCTGGGAGTTTCCAACTTTATCAACTCTATATAGGACAAAACGCTCCATCCTCTCAGATCACATGTGCGATATAGGTTGGCTGCTCATCTACCTAAGGTTCCAACTTATCATTATAGGAGCCAGAACCTCCATCCTTCCAGATCAATGTGCAATGGTGACTCACAAATTATGGGGAGGTCCTTTATTAACCTCTATTAGAGACAGAAAACTCCATTCTCCAGTCAATGTGCTGAAAGGTAGGACACTTCATACAACTCTATATAGGAGTCCAGTATCACTATTGCCAAACTCATCCTCCATCAATGTGCGATATGATAGGTGGACTTCATAATTATAGGCTGAGTTCCAACTTTATCAACCAGCGCAAACCTCAGTCTTCTAGATATGATGCGATAGGTGTATCATCAACTCATATTATGGGAGTTCAATTTATCCTATATTAGGCCAAGAACCTCCATCGCATAGGTAAACTCATGACTCTTTAGGATGGTGATGTTCCACTTTATCACCTCTATATAGGACCTAACTCTCATCCTCATGATATTGAGTGCTGATAGGTGGCCTTATTAACTCTATATAGGCGCGGTCAACTTATCATCTTAAGGCCCAATCCATCCCCAGATCAATGGCGGAATAGGTGGACTTCTCAACTCTATATAGGCTGGAGGTTCCAATTTACATTTATAGCAACTCCATCCAATCAATTGAAGGGGCTCATCAATCATCTAGGGAGTGCCAACTTAAACTATTAGCCACTCCCTCTAGATCAATGGCGAAATAGGTGGATCATCAACTATATATAGGCTGGAGGTTCCAACTTTATCAACTATATATAGGACAAAACCTCCATCCTCCAGATCAATGGCGATAGGGAGATTGCATCAAACTCTATAAATAGGCTGGGAGGTTCCCACTTTATCAATCTATAAGGGCCCCAAAACCTCCAATCATGTCGATAGGTAACTTCATCAACTCTATATAGTCTGGAGGTTCAACTTATCAACTCTAATGAGGGACAAAAACCTCCATTCCTCAGATCAATGTGCGTAAGGTTGGACTTCATCACCTCGTATATAGGCTAGGAGGTTCCAACTTTTCAAACTTCTATATGGCCAAACCAAACTCATCCTCCAGCTCAATGTGCCATAGGTGACTGCAATCTTACAGCTGGGAGGTTCCAACTTTAATCAACTCTAATATAGACAAACAACCTCCATCCTCAGATCATGTGCGATAGGTTGTCGTCAATTCAACAACTCTGTTATAAAGCTACGACACTCAGCCTTCCAGAGATCAATGTGGGATAATGGGACTTATTAACTCTATAAGGACCAGAACCTCCATTCTCCATATCAATGTGTGAAAGGTGACTTTAACAACTCTATATAGGCCAGAACTTCCATCCTCCACATAGATGTATGATAGGTGGACTTTATCAGAACCTCAGCCAGAACCTCAGTCTTCTAGATTGATGTGTTATACAGTAGAGCACACTTTATTACTCTATATGGCCAACCTCCCATCCTCAGATGATGTGTGATAGTTGGACTTATCAAACTATTAGGCGGGACTGCAATCCTTCAGATTTTGATGTGATAGGTGGACTGTTTATCAATTCTAGTATAGGCCGTAACCTTAGTCCTCCCATCATGTCTATAGGTGGACTTTATCAACTCGATATCAATGTATGGGAACCTTTTACCGTCGCCTCTCACTGTTGGACCTTTACCGTCTGCTACTGTACGGACCTTACTCTACTGGACGGGACCTTTACCGTCTGTTCCGTCTCACTGTAAGGGACCTTTCCGCTGTCTCACTGTATGGGACCTTACCCGTCTGCTCTAGCCACCGTGTTCTCGTATGGGACTTACCGTCTGTTCTCACTGTAGGACCTTTACAGTCTGTTCTCCGTATGGGACCTTTACCGTCGTGTTCTCACTGTATGAGACCTTTACCGTCTGTCTCTTACGGACGTGTTTCTAACTGAGGACCTGTTCTCCTACGTCGCTTCCTGTTTCTCACTGTACGGACCTTTACCGTCTTGTCCGTACGACCTACCGATCCACTGTAGACTTTAGCGTCGAGGCCTTACGTGCAACTGTCAGCGGACCTAGTTCTCACGGTGTACTGGGACATTTACCGTCTGTTCTCACTTGTAGCGGGACCTTTAACGTCTGTTTCTCACTGTAACGGAGCCTTTCCCGTCTGTTCTCACTGACGGGACGTTTACCGGCTGCTATCATGAGCGACCTTCAGTCTTACTGTACGACATTTACCGGCTCTCACTGTACGGGACACTTTAACCTATCTGTTCTCACTGTACGGGACCTTTACGTATGTTCTCACTGTACGGGACCCTTACCGTCTGTTCTCACTGTGACGGACCTTCCGCGTTCCACTGTACGCTTTACCGTTCTAGTACGGACCCTCATGCACTGCACGGGACCCTGTTTACCGTCTGTTCTCAGGACCTTACCGCTGTTCTACACGAGAGACGTTTACCTCTGTTTCTCACTGTAGGGACCTTTACCGTCTGTTCTCACTGTACGGGACCGTTACCGTCTGTTCTCACTGCACGTGGACCTTTACCGTTGTTCTCACTGTACGGGACCTTCTACCGTCTGTTTCTCACTGGGGACTTACGTATTGTCTCAGATGGCCCTTTCCGTCTGTTCTCACTGTACGGGACATTACCTGTCTGTTCATTCGACCTAGTATTCTCGGTATGGACTTTAACCGTCTGTTCTCAACTGTATGGGACCTTTACTGTCTGTTCTCACTGTACGGACCTTTACGTCTGTTCTACCTGAACGGGACCTTTACCGTCTGGTCTCTCACTGTATGTTAAGTTATTTAAGTATGTGACACACGATTATGCATATTGCGTGTTGCTTTTGTAGATCTAGACGTTTTTTCCTTTGTGGATTGTTCATGTATTAGAAGTATTTGATACGCTTTTTTTCGGTGGATATCTCTGGTGGGTTTTATATCCAGTTTATTATGAAAGAGAAAAACAGAATGGGTCCTGTAATGGGCACGGTTAAACACCCCAGATTAGGAGTAAATTCATATACGAAGAGGCTCCATACACACCAATCCTAAGATAAGAAACAATACAACCCTCTTTTTTTGAGAAACACGAGTGTGGATATGCGAAATGGGCCACACTTACAAGTTTACATAGCAAAGCATCACTACGTAGGTGATTGTAGTTGCGTCGTAGTGGTGCCATCTAGGTGGTGGACTGGATTTGGAAAGTATCCAATATTCAGGAGTGTGAGCAACGGAGTTAAATAAGAATTGGAGGTAAATTATTTATCTGTTTTCAAGTTTCCGTGGAGATCATTCTACCTTGGTTAACTTGGGTTCTTGTTTGAGTCCCCTTTTTCCCTAAATGGATTATTAGTACTGGCTGGTACACAGTGATGAATGCAAACTACTGGTCACCAAGGGGAGCAAGTGAACTTCTTGACCCAGGTTAGCAACATACAATAGACCTACAATGGAACAGTCGAAGCATTAAGACCAAATCTCCCATGGTCCTAAATCTTTCACCATATATTGGTGGTAGTAATTCTTTTCTGTGATATAGGCCCTGAACCTTGGAAAATCTGACCCATCACCAGCAGGAACAAGATAAAATGTCCTTTATTGGTTTATTGGCTTGATGGCACGAACAAGGTTAAAACAATCCACGTTAGTTGTTTTAACTTCCCGTTACTACACAGGTAACGAAGGTGCTAGTCTCCGATACAGTGGTAGCGATGTAGAACCCATTTCCCTCACTCTTTAGGGGTCTTGTGGGGGAACATGTGTCACCACCAACAAGATAGGCATAAGCAAATAGAAAGAGTATGGTCAGTATAGGAGTTAATGGGGTCCGTTATAGGATCAAGAAGGTCAGTACAAGAATAAGGGGGGTCAGTAACAGTAATAAGGAGGTAAGGTATGGGAATACGCGGGGGCTAGTATTGGAATAAGCGGGATCATTCTATGAATAAGGGGAAAGTCTGGAACAAGGGGTCAGTAAGGATGAGAGAGTTTAGTACAGGAATTGAGGGGGCAATCATAAAAAGAAGGGGGGGTCTAGGTATAAAGGTCAGAAGAATAAGGGGGTCATTACAGGTATAAGAGGGTGATTGAGTATAAACGGAATAAAGGGGTCAGTAATAGACAAAGGGGGTCCATATAGGAAAGGGGTCATTCTAGAACACAGGGGGTCAGTCTAGAAATAGGGGGTCAGTCTAGAACAGGGTCAAGGCAAAAGGGGGCAGTCTACGAAGAAACAAGGGGGTACAGTCTAGAAAAGGCAAGCTAACAAGGGGGTCTCTGCGGGTAGTGTAGGAATAAGGGGGTCAGTGTATAAGGTCAGTGTCGGAATAAGGGGGGACAGGATAGGGTCATGAGTAATTCAGTCTAGAAGGGTCACAGGATGTGCCTTAAGGAAGGGTCAGTACAGGACTAAGGGGGTCATCGTGATCAGGGTCATCCAGGAATAAGGGGGGTCATCAGACTAAGGGGGTCAGCCAGGAAGGAGGGGGGTCAGTGTAGATAAGGGGGTCATGGTAGGAATAAGTGGGTGCAGATAGGGCAGTCATAGAATAAGGGGAGTAGAATAAGGGGTCATACAGGAATAGGGGGTAGTGGGGGGTCAGTACAGGAATAAGGGGGTATTGTATGGAATAAGGGGTCAGTACAGTCAAAAAGAAAAGATAGGGGGTCATGTTAGGTAAGGGGGTCCAGTCTAGAAATAAGGGGTCAGTACGGATATAAGGGGTCAATTTAGAAATAAGGGGGTCAGTCTAGGATTAAGGGGGTCAGTCTAGAAATAGAAAGGGGTCAGTAGTACAGGAATAAGGGGGTCAATCTAGGAATAAGGGGGTCAGTCTAGGAATAAGGGGGTCAGTCTAGGAATAAGGGGTCAGTCTAGGAATAAGGGGGTCAGTCGGAATAGGGTCAGTAGAATAGGGGTCAGTGAAGGCAATTAAGGGGGTCAGTCTAGCATAGGGGTGTCATGTGTAGGATCATAGGGGGTCATCTAGATCATAAGGAGGGGTTACCAGTCTAGGAAATAGGCGTCAGTGCTAGAAATAAGGGGTTCATCTAGTAAGGGTCATACCGAAGAATGGGGGTCAGTCTAGAGAATAGGGGTCAGTCTAGAAATAGGGTGGTGTCAGTGCAAAATAAGGGGGTCCGTACAGGAATAAGGGGGTCTCTAGACAAGAATAGGGGTCAGTACAGGAATAAGGGGGTCAGTATCAGGAATAACGGGGGCAGTAAGCAGGCATAATGGCGTGTAGATAGGGGTCAGTAAGAATAAGCGGGGTCCAGTACAGGAATAAGGGGGCATCTTGGCAATAAAAGGGGGTCATTTCAGAACTAAGGGGGGTGTCAGTACAGGAATAAGGGGGTGCATGAGGATAAGGGGGTCTGCTACTGGAATAAGGGGCAGTCAGGAAGGGGGTGACAGGATAAGGGGGTCAGTACAGGAATAGGGGTAGGTGGTACCGTAGTTCGTAGGAATAAGGGGGAGTCAAGTACGAAATAAGGGGTAGTCGGATAAGGGTCACAGGAATAAGGGGTGTCAGTAATAGGGTCAGTCTAGGAAAAGTCATATTGGATGGGGTGGGTCAGTCAAATATGATTAGGGGGTCAGTACTAGGAAATAAGGGGGTTTTTCCAGAATAGGGGTAGCAGAATAGGGGGTCAGTCAGCGAATAAGGGTCGCTACAGAATAAGGGGTACATTACAGGAATAAGGGGTCAGTGAGCAGAATAAGTGGGGCAGTCAGTACAGGAATAAGGGGGTCAGTGACGGAATAAAGGGGGTCATTAGCAGAATAAGGGGTCAGTCATTAGGGAGTTAGGAGTCGCAGGGGTCAAGTACAGGTAGAATAAGGAGGGCGTGATCTAGATAATCGGGGTCTAGTGTAGATAGGGGTCGTGCTAGGAATAGGGGGTCAGTCTAAATATAAGGGGGTCAGTACAGGAAGTAAGGGGTCGGTCGTCAGGATAAGGTCAGTACAGAATAAGGGGGTCAGTGTAGATAAGGGGTCAGTCTAGAATAGGGGTACAGGATAAGGGCAGGAATAAGGGGGTCAGTTACAAAGGGTCAGTGAAATAAGGTCGTCGGAGGTCAGTCCTAGGTAATAAGGGGGTCAGTACAGGAATAAGGGGTCATGTACGGATATAGGGGTCAGTACAGGAATAGGGGTTCAGTTGTAGGAATAAGGGGTCGTTAGATGGCATCAGGAATAAGGAGTGTCATATGACAGGTCATTGTATGAATAGTGGGTCAGACAGGAATTAAGGGGCGTCATTGTAGGAATAAGGGGGTCAGTTACATGAATAAGGGGTCAGTGAAAGTGAATAAGGGGGTTCAGTCAGAATAAGGTGTCACAGTGTAGGGAATAAGGGGTCGTAAGAGTAAGGTAGTAGGAATAGGGGGTTCAGTACAGAATAGGGGGTCTTACGGTAGGGGTCAGTAATAAGGGGTCAGTACAGAATAAGGGGGGTCAGTACAGGAATAAGCGGGGTGTCAAATAGGTCAGCCAGGCATAAGGGGTCAAGTACCAGGAATAAAGGGGGTCAGAGGGGAACTTTACTCCCGCCCCCAGATGATAGGAATAATGGGAAGAGGTGGTTGTGTATAACATATAAGGGATTAATACACAAACAGAACTTAAAAAATTAATGTACATCCTTTTAGCAAAATTTTTAAAGGCAGAATTCCGGTGCTTAGTGGTCTGTGCGGTGAGACGGCGACATATCACAGCTTGTGTACTTGTCCATAGCACTAACAATCCCTAGGGCATCAACCATTCCAGAAGCTCAGGTTGCCTTCCTGTACTGCACCACGCAGGAAGCAGCAGTTACCCAGTACCGTAGGGAGGGCCAATGACAAACGGAGACCAGGATTGGAGAATTTTAAGGATGATTGGGATAAACAATCAGATATGTATGGAACTGTGCGTAATCCAATCATTAGGGTTAATGAAATTACCATGAGGTCAATAGAACGCAGCCGATGCGTGGTTTGCCATTTTATTGCCAAGGATGGAGTCCAAATCATCTCAGCTGTCTGAGTCAGTGCCCGTGGTATCTGACTTCCCTACCAGTCCCATAAAGGGACAGTGACGCAGAGACACTGGCACCAGTCCTGCCCCTCAGATCAGCCCCTTGAACTGAGTCTGCGATGTTTCTTGCGAGTCTGTTGGTACGGGTTGGGCCCTACAGAGCTGCCGTGAGCTGCCAGTAACCAATGGGACCAGAGAGGAGGAGACCACATCAGAAGCGCCAAACCGACCACAATCATCAGCGGGTATTGTTGAATCGTTGAGCAACTGTGCGACAGAGAAAAAAAAGAGAGAACTTACTGTCAACCACGTGGAAATGGGGAGATTTGGCACACAAGGTAAGACCCACAAGTGACCCCATTGCCCAAACCCCCACAACTTTCTGCAGTGTCAAAAATCTGGACACGATTAAAATATTGAGTAATAGTAAAGTTTTTTTGGGTTAACGTACCGGCATAAACAAGAATGGAAAAATAACCACAAGCAACAAATTCAAAAGGGTCTCTGAATAGCCAGAGAATCTGACAAGGTGTACCGATGTAATACCTACAATAGTTTTTAGTACAACGAATGGGTAAGACTCACAATACATATTGTTACTTTATTGTAACCAGAGTGGGTAATACTCATCAATACGATTTGGTACTTTATGTGAAACAAGCAGATAGGGTTAATACTCTATCATACCAATATGTTACTTTATTGTAACACGAGATGGGTAATACTCTACTCAATTGTACTTTAAAAAGATTGTATACTCTTCAAATATTGTACTATGGACACAGAGATGGGTAATACTCTATATACAATATTGTTAGTCTTTGAACCACACGAGATGGGTAATACTCTTCTTCAATACAATAGTGTTACTTATGTAACACAGAGATGGTAATTTATCAATACATTGTTACTTTTATTTGTAACACAACACAGAGATGGTAATAATAAAGTAACAATATTGTACCTGGATACAGAGTATTACCCATCTCTGTGTTACAATAAAGTAACAATATTGTACTGATACAGAGTATTACCCATCTCTGTGTTACAATAAAGTAACAATAATGTATTGATAGAGTATTACCCATCTCTGTGTTACAATAAAGTAACAATATTGTATTGATACAGAGTATTACCCATCTCTGTGTTACAATAAATTAACAATAATATATTGATAGAGTATTACCCATCTCTGTGTTACAATTAAGTAACAATATTGTATTGATAGAGTATTACCCATCTCTGTGTTACAATAAAGTAACAATATTGTATTGATAGAGTAACACAGAGATGGGTAATACTCTATCAATACAATATTGTTACCAGCTCTGTTACATAAAGTAACAATATTGTACTGATAGAGTATTACCCATCTCTGTGTTACAATAAAGTAACAATATTGTATTGATAGAGTATTACCCATCTCTGTGTTACAATAAAGTAACAATATTGTATTGATAGAGTATTACCCATCTCTGTGTTACAACCCGTGTCAGATTCTCTGGCTATTCAGACCCTTTGAATTTGTTGCTTTGTGTTATTTTCATTCTTGTTGTAATGCCGGTAGTAACACTTTTACTATTACTCATATTTAGATCTGTGTCCAGACTTTACACTGCAGCAGTTGGGTGGTTGGGCAATGGGGTCACTTGTGGGTCTTACTTGGTGCCAATCTCCATTTCCAGTGGTTTGTACAGTAAGTTCTCTCTTTTTTCTCTGTCCCGACAGTGCTCAACGCATTCAAATATCCGCTGCTGATTGGTGTCGGTTTGGCGCTTCTGATTGGTCTCCTCTCTGGTCTCATTGGTTACTGCAGCTCACGGCACTGCTGTAGGGCACAACCCGTCCAACAGACTCGCAAGGAACATCGCAGACTCATGTCAATGGAGCTGGACTGAGGGGCAGGACTGGTGCCAGGTCTCTGCTGGGCACTGTCCACTTATTGGGACTGGTAGGGAAGCAGATAGCCACGGGCACTGACCAGACAGACTGAGATGTATTGGACTCCATCCTTGGCAATAATATGGCAAACCAAGCCTGGCTGCAGTTCTATGGACCTCCTGGTAATTTCATTAACCTAGAATGATTGGATTACCACAGTTCCATAATATCTGATTGGTTTATCCAATCATCCTAAATGTCTCCAATCCTGTGTCTCCATTTGTCATTGGCCCCTACCGGTACGTGGTAACTGCTCCCTGCGTGGGCAGTACAGGAAGGCAACACTGAGCTCTGGATATGGTGCTGCCCTATGGATTGTCTTAGTGCTATATGACAATGTACAAAGCTGGTGATGTGCCGTCTCCACAACCACTAAATCAGGAATCTGCCTTTAAAATATTTTTCTAACGGATGTAAATTAATTTTTTAATTCTGTTTGTTTGTTAAATCCTTTATATTTTATACACAATCCACCTCTTCCCATTATTCCTATCATCTGGGGGCGGGCGTAAAGTCCCCTCTGACCCCCTTATTCCTGTACTGACCCCCTTATTCCTGTACTGACCCCCCTATACTGACCCCCTTATTCCTAGACTGACCCCCTTATTCATACAATGACCCCCTTATTCCTGTACTGACCCCCTTATTCCTGTACTGACCCCCTTATTCCTACACTGCCCCCCTTATTCCTGTACTGACCCCCTTATTCCTGTACTGACCCCCTTATTCCTGTACTGACCCCCTTATTCCTAGACTGCCCCCCTTATTCCTGTACTGACCCCCTTATTCCTGTACTGACCCCCTTATTCCTGTACTGACCCCCTTATTTCTAGACTGACCCCCTTATTCCTACACTGACCACCTTATTCCTGTACTGACCCCCTTATTCCTGTACTGACCCCCTTATTCCTGTACTGACCCCCTTATTCCTGTACTGACCCCCTT
>JAACNH010000486.1:16501-149553 GCA_019447015.1 Hymenochirus boettgeri | reverse complement strand
TGTTTCTAGACTGACCCCTTATTCCTATACTGACCCCCTTATTTCTATACTGACCCCTTTATTCCTATACTCACCCTCTTATACCTGTAATGACCCCCTTATTTCTATTCTGACCTGCTTATACCTATGACCCCCTTCTTTTTATATTGCCCCCTAATTCCTGTACTAAACTCTTCATCCTATACTGACCCCCTTGTTCCCGGACTTTCCCCTTTTATTCCTAGACTGATCCCCTTATTCCACTACTAGCCCCCCTTATTCCTAGACTGACCTCCTTATTACTGTACTGACCCCCTTATTCTTGTACTGACCCTCTTGCTCCTATACGGACCCCATTAATCCTATACTGACCATACTCTTTCTATTTGCCTTATTCCTATCTTGTTGGTGGGCACATGTTCCCCACAAAGACCCCTAAAGAGTGAGGGAAATGGTTACTCGCTACACTGTATCGGAGACTAGGCACCTTCGTACCTGTGTAAAGGGAAAGTTAAAACACTAACGTTTATTTGTTTAACTCTGTTCGTGCCATTCAAGCAATAAACACAATAAAAGACATTTTATTTTTCCCTGCTGGTTGATGGGTCAGATGTTTGCCAAGGTTCAGTGGCCTATATCGACCAACCAGAAAAGAATTACTAGCCATCATATTGGTGAAAGATTTAGGACCATGGGGATATTGTCTTAATGTCTTCGACTGTTCCATTGTAGGTCTATTGTATGTGCTAAACTAGTCAAGAAGTTCACTGCTCCACCTGGTGACCAATTAGTTGCATTACACTGTAGTACAGCCAGTACTAATAATCCAGTTAGAAGACTAAACCAAGATACCAAGTTAACAATGTAGCAATGATCTCCAGGAAACTTGTAAACAGATAAATAGATTTACTCACATTCTTATTTAAATCCGTTGCTCACCCTGAATATTGGATACTTTCCAAATACCACCACTAGATGGCACCACTACACCACCTACCAATCAGTGAGCTTTGCTATGTAACTTAGTAGTGTGCCCATTTCTATATCCACAGCTTGTTTCTTTGTTATTGTTCTTATCTTAGATTTGGTGGATGGAGCCTCTTCGTATATGAATATTTACTCCTAATCTGGGGTGTTTTAACCAGTGCCCTTACAGACCCCATTCTGTTTCTTTCTTCAATAAAACTGTATATAAAACCCACCAGAATATCCACCGAAAAAAGCTATCAAAATACTTCATACAGGAAAATCCACAAAGGAAAAAACGTCTAGATCTAAAAAGCACACGCAATATGCATAATCGTGTGTCACATACTTAACATACTTAACATACAGTGAGAACAGACGGTAAAGGTCCCGTACAGTGAGAACAGACGGTAAAGGTCCCGTACAGTGAGAACAGACAGTAAAGGTCCCATACAGTGAGAACAGACGGTAAAGGTCCCATACAGTGAGAACAGACAGTAAAGGTCCCGTACAGTGAGAACAGAAGGTAATGGTCCCGTACAGTGAGAACAGACGGGAAAGGTCCCATACAGTGAGAACAGACGGTAAAGGTCCCGTACAGTGAGAACAGACGGTAAAGGTCCCGTACAGTGAGAACAGACGGTAAAGGTCCCGTGCAGTGAGAACAGACGGTAAAGGTCCCGTACAGTGAGAACAGACGGTAAAGGTCCCATACAGTGAGAGCAGACGGTAAAGGTCCCGTACAGTGAGAACAGACGGTAAAGGTCCCTATCCAGATCAATGTGCGATAGGTAGACTTCATCAACTCTATATAGGCTGGGAGGTTCCAACTTTATCAACTCTATATAGGACAAAACCTCCATCCTCCAGATCAATGTGCGATAGGTGGACTTCATCAACTCTATATAGGCTGGGAGGTTCCAACTTTATCAACTCTATATAGAGTTGATGAAGTCCACCTATCGCACATTGATCTGGAGGATGGAGGTTTTGTCCTATATAGAGTTGATAAAGTTGGAACCTCCCAGCCTATATAGAGTTGATGAAGTCCACCATTTCGCACATTGATCTGGAGGATGGAGGTTTTGGCCTATATAGAGTTGATAAAGTTGGAACCTCCTAGCCTATATAGAGTTGATGAAGTCCACCTATCGCACATTGATCTGGAGGATGGAGGTTTTTTGGCCTATTATAGTTGATCAGTTTTTGAACCTCCCCAGCCTATTTCGAGTTGATGAAGTCCCACCTATCGCACATTGAACGGAGGATGGGTTTTGTCCCCTATAATAGAGGTTGATAACGTGGGAAACCCTCCCCAGCCTATATAGAGTTTGATGAATCTACCTATCGCACATTGATCCTGAGAGGGAGGTTTTTTGGCCATATAAGTTGATCACGTTTGGGAACCTCCAGCCCTATATATAGTTTGGTAAATTTCCCCTACACACATTATTCTGGGAGGATTGATATTCCGGCCTATATAGAGTTAATAAAGTCCACCTAAACCCTGTATCACACATTCCATCTCAGAAGGACTGATGTTCCGGCCTATACTAGAGGTTGATAAAGTTCACCTAATCAACACATCGTATGGGGATGGAGGTTCCCGGCCTATATAAGAGTTAGTAAAGTCCCACCTATCACCATGATCGGGAGTATGAGGTTTCTGGGCCTATATAGAGTTTGGGTAAAACTCCAACCTTCACACATTGAATCTGGAGGAGATGTTTTGGCCTATAATAAGTTAATAAGTCCACTTTCACCCACAGTCGATCTGGGTGGATTGGAGGTTCTGGCCTATCAATAGAGTTGATCAAAAGCCACCCGATCACAACACACAGTGAATCTGGGAGGATTGAGGTTTTATTGGCCTATATAGAGTTTGATACGTCCCCTATCATAGCATTGTATCTGGTGGATGAGGGGTTTTCTGGTCTATATAGAGGTTGAAATCACAATCCCCTATCCTCATTGATCTTGTTTTATGGAGGTTCCGGCCCCCTATAGATTTGATCAATCCACCTATCACAACACCATGATTCTGGAGGATGAGGTTTTGGCCTATATAGAGTTTGAATAAAGTCCACCTGATCAGCACATGAATCTGGTGGATGGAGTCGGCCTTTAATCGAGTTTGATAAAAGTCCACCTATCACACATTGATCTGGAAGTATGGAAGGTTCTCGCCTATATAGAGTTTGTAAAAAGTCCACCTGTTTTCACAACATCCGTCTGTGGATGGAGTTTTCTGGTCTATATTAGAGTTATCAACTCCACCTATCAAGATCCACTCATTGATTCCTGGGTTTTATGGAGGTTCCCGGCCTAATATAGATTTTGATCACATCCAACCATCACAACATCGATTTTTCTTGGGAGGCATGGCATGTTGTTTGGGCCTATATAGATTGATAAAGTCCACTTATCACATCGGGATCTGGTGGATGAGGTTTCTTTGGCCTATATAGAGTTGAATCAAATCCGACCCTATCACACCTTGCATCTGGAGCTGGAGGTTGTTGGCCTATAGAGAGTTGATAAAGTCCACCTATCCTACCTTGAAATCTGGTGGATGATGTTCCGGTCCTAGTATAAGTTGGATCAAATCCACCTATCACTCATTGCCTGGTGTTTATGGAGGTTCCGGCCTATATAGATTTGTCAATCCACCTATCACAACAATTGATCCTGAGGATGGAGGTTTTTTCGGCCCCATATAAGAGTTGTGAATAAAGTCCCACCTAATCAAACACTTTGAATCCTGTGATGGAGGTTTTCCGGCCTTAGAGTTGATAAAGTCCACCCTATCACCGAGGCGTTTGAGGGGGTGCTGGAGTATGGGAAGGTTCTCGCATATTTTTATAAGAGTTGGTAAGTCCCACCCTATCACACATCGATCCTGGTGGGATGGAGGTCTGGTCTATATAGAGTTGATCAAATCCACCTAATCACCATTGATCTGGTTTATGGAGGTTCCGCCTATATCAGATGTGATCCCATCCACCTATACACATCGATCTGGAGGATGGAGGTTTTTGGCCGATATAGATGGTTTATAAAGGTCCCACCATCCACACATTGTATCTTGGTGATGGAGGTTTCCGCCTTATAGAGTTGATAAAGTCCACCATCACACTTGATCTGGAGTATGGGGAGTTCCTCGCCTATATAGAGTTGGTACAGTCCACCTATCACACATTGATCTGGGTAATGGAGGTTCTCTTCTCGCCTATAAGAGTTATAAAAGCCACCTATCACACTGATCTGGTGGATGGAGGTTTCCTCCGGCCCTATTTTTAAAGAGTTGATTAAAGTCCACCTATCACAACTCTGAATTTTATATGGAGGTTCCGTCCTATATAAGTGTGATAAAAGTCCACCTAATCAACACATGTGATCTGAAGTTGGATGTGCCGGCCTATATAGAGGTGTGATAAATCGCACCTATCAACACACCTTGATCTGAGTTGATTGGAGGTTTTCCCGGCCCTCATCTAGAGTTGGATACAGTCCCCCCCCTATCACACACTTGGAATCTGGAGGAAATGGGGGGAGGGGTTCCGGCCTCTATAAGTTTGATTACGTTCCCCCCTATCACACATTGATTCTGGGAAGGAATGGAGGTTTTGGTGGCTATTATACGTTGAAATAAAGAAAGTCCCCTTCATACTTATGTATCTGGAAGTATGAGGTTCTTTCCCTATAGAGAGTTTGTAAAGTCCACCTATCACCCCATCGATCTGGTGGAATTGGGTTCTGGTCTATTATAAGTTGATCAAATTTCGCACCTATTCAACCATCGATCCTGGTTTATGGGAGGTTCACGGCCTATATAGAAATTGATAGCAATTTTGATCAAATCCCACCTATCACACCTCGATCTGGTGGATGGAGGTCCGGCCCTTTATAGAGTTTGTAAAAATCCCCCTATCACACGCAGCGATCTGGTGGTGGGGTTCCGGCTATAATAGAGTTTGATAAAATCCACCTCTCACACATCGATCTGGTGGATGGAGGTTCCCGGCCCTACTATAGAGTTTTTGAAGAAAATAAAATAAAAATAAAAATTGAACAATAAATAAAAAAATATAAATATCCACCTATCCCACATTGATCTGGAGTCTGGAGTTTTCCGCCTTATAGGAGTTGAAATAATACCACCTAGCACACATCGATCTGGTGGAATGGAGGTTTCCCCGGCCCTATATAAGAGTTTATAAAATCCACCTATCACACATCGAATACTGTTGGAGGAGGTTTCCGGCCTATATAAGTTGATAAATCCCCTATCACACATTGTCTGGAGGTATGAGTTCTCGCCTATATGAGTTATAAAGTCCCCCCTATCACCCATTGATCTGGTGGATGGAGGTTCTGGCGTAATATAGAGTTAGTTAAAAGTCCCCCCCTATCACCCTTGATCTGGAAGTATGGAGGTTCTGTTCGTGGCCTTAGGAGTTTGTAACCTTCACCTATCACAACATTGTCTGGAGGCTGGAGGTTTTTGGGCCTATAAAGAATTTGAATAAAATCCACCTATCACCATGATCTGGTGGAGGGAGGTTCCGGCCTGTATAGAGTTGATAAATCACCTTCACACATTTGATCGGGAGTATGTAGGGGTCTCCCTCCTCGCCTATATAGATTTTGGGTAAAAAAGTCCACCTATCACAACATTCGATCCTGGATGAATGTAGTTTCCGCTATAATAGGTTTGGGTAAAGTCCCACCAATCACACTTGGATCTTGTTTTATGGAGGTCCGGCCTATATATAAGTTGAATAAAGTCCACCTCCACACATCGATCTGGTGGATGGAGGTTGCTGGTCTATATAGAGTTTTGATAAGTCCACCTATCACACATTGATCTCGGGTTGTATTATGGAGGTTCCGGCCTATAATAGAGTTTGAATAAAGTCCACCCTATCCACACATCGTCTTGGTGGATGGAGGTTTCTGGTCTATATCGAGTTGATAAAAGTCCCACCTATCATAACATCGATCTGGGAGGTATGGCGGTTTTTTCCGGCCTATATAGAGTTTTTGGTAAGAGTCCACCTATGCACACATCGCTCTTGTGGGGATTGGAGGGTTCCTGGTCCTATATCGAGTTTGACTCAAATCCACCTATCACAGCGATCATCTGGGTTTATGAGGTTTCCGTCTATAGTAGATTTGAATCAAATCACCTAATCACACATTGATCTGGAGGTGAGGTTTTTGGCCTAATATGATTTGATAAATTCCCACCTATCCACATTGATCTTGAGGATGGATGTTTTTGGCCTATATAGAGTTTAAAAGTCCAACCTAATCACACATTGAGTCTGGAGGATGGGAGTTCCTGGTCTAAATATCGAGTTTTGATACGTTCACCTATCACCACATCGATCTGGCTGTGAATGGAGGTTCGTGGTCCTATATAGAGTTGGTAAAGTCCACCTAAACCACACTCGATCCTGTGGTGGATGTAGTTTCTTGGTCTATTCTAGGATGATAAAGTATGTATCTGTATGTTAATCTATGGATCTTCCTGCATGTGTATATAATTCTGATGGAAATCATCCGCGTATCTCTGTAATGTGTATCTATGTCTGGATCGTATGTATCTTTATGTGTATATTGTATGGACTGTATGTATCTTATGTAGTATATATGTATGGATCTGTATGTATCCGTTTTTATTGTATGCATCTGTAGTGTATGTCCTGTATGTAAATAATTATGGGATTCTTTGTATGTAATCTTTAATGTTGTAATATGTATGGATCTGTATGTTGTATAATCTGTATGTATCTTTAGTTTATATATGTATGGATTCGGTATGTGTAGCGTAAATTATCTTATGTGTATCGTATGTATGGATCTGTCAAAATGTGTATCGTATGTAAATCGTTTATGTTGGTATATATGTATGGAATCTGTAAATGTGTATATCTGTGATGTAAATCTTTGTTGTATATTAATGTAATGGATGCTTAAATGTATCTTTTTTTATGTTGGTTATATATGGGTTAATGATCGTAACGTGTATATCTGTATGGATCTTATGTGTCATTTAGTAAGGATCTGTATGTGTTACTGTATATATCTTTGGTGATATTGTATGGATCTGTACTGTGTATATCTGTATGGATCTGTATGGTGACTGGAACATGTAACATCTGTATGTGTATATCTGTTATGTATCCTATGTTGTATATATGTTAATGGCTTCCTGTCATGTGTGTAGAATCTGTATGTAATCTTTTATGTGGAATAATATGTAATGGATGTGTATGGATCTTTTGTGTATAGATACATTATGGATCTTGTATGGATGTTTAAAATGTGGTATATATTTATGGAAATCCTGTAATGGTGTAAATGTTCTGTATGTATCTTATGTTGTAATATATGTTGGATCTTTATGTATCTTTTATTATGTGTCATCTATGTAATGGGATCTGTAGTATCGTTCTGTCTAATATATGTTAAGGATCTGTATGAATCTTGAGCTGTGGATATATGTTGTGGAATCGTTATGTTTTATATCTTTTGTATATATCTTGTGACATATATGTAATGGATTCGGTATGTTGTATATCTTGTTATGTATCGTGTATGTTTGTAAGATCGTATGTATCTGTATGTGTACTATCTGTAATGTATCTATGTGTATATCCATTTTCTGGGTATGTTATCTGGTATGTGTAATATCTGTATTTATGTATGTGTAATATGTATGGATGGGGAAATTACATGTAATTTTATCTGTATTGTAGATACTGTATTGTATCGGTCAAATTGTACAATACTGTATTTATCGTGTTATACATATCTGTATGTAATCTGTATGGGAATATCTGTCTGTATCTGTTATTTTAATTCTAATGAATCGTATTGTTGTATATCTTAATGGGATTCTTGTCTGTGTTTTTCTCTGTTATTTGTATATCTGTATGAAATCGGTATGGTGGGTCTATCTGTCTGTTTATCTGTATGTGTATCTGGTTATGTATCGGTAAATGTGTATATCTGTATGTGTAAATATCTGTATAATGTATATCTGTATGTAACTAGGATTCATGTAAATGGATCTGTATGTACATTATCTGTATGTATATTTATGTGTATATATATCTCGGTATGCCTGTAGTATATATCTGTAGTCTATTTATGTTATATATATCTAATGTATCTGTATGTATATATCTTCATGTATAGTTATGTGTATATATATCATGTATCTTTTGTATGTTTATATCGTATGTGTATTCTGTATGTTTTGTAATCTGTATGGATCTTTGTGTATACTCTGTATGTGTATCTGTAATTATCTGTATTTGTATATATCTGTTGTTAAATATATGTATGTATCCTGTATTTTGTAAATTATCTGTATGTGTCGATCTGTTATTTATCTGTTTTCATCTATCTGTAATGTGTCATATTTTTTTTTTTCCCCTTGTCTGTTTCTCTGTATTGTTATATCTGGTATGGATATGTAATGTGGTATATCTGTTGTATCTGTTGTGTTTTCCTGTTGTAAATCTGTATTGTATCTCTGTAGGAATATGTATGTGTATATCGTATGTATCTGTATATTCTGTATGGAATCTGTAATGTGTATCTATGTTGTTTATCTGTATGGTAATTTACTGTCTCCTGTATGTATATTATGTGTATATATATCTTTAGCTGTATGGATATATCTTTAGGTATATTATGTTGTATATCTGTAATGTTTCTGTATTGTAATATCTGTCATTGATCCTTTTGTAATATCTGTATTTGTATATATGGTTAATGTATGCTGTATGTGTTTAATAATCTGGTATAATGTAATATCTTGTAAGTCATCTGTAGTGTATATCTTTTGTAGAATGTTGTGTCTTATCTTGTATGTATCTGTCTGTGTATTCTGTAATGTAATCTTATGTGTAAAAAGTCTGTAGTATCTGTACTGTTGTGAATATCGTTCTGGCTTATGTATGTGTATATCTGTCAATGTATGTCAGAATATCCTTGCACACTCAATCCCCCTGTGGGTGGCAAACAAAGTCCAATATCCCTATTCACAAGGGAAAACCATGAAAAATCAAATAGAAACAAGGTGGACTTGCACCCCCTAAAATTGAACGTTTAATTCAAGCCAAACATCAACGGCAATCCAAACGTTTCGAGGGTACCACCCCTTTCCATATCAGTGAACTGTGAGGGTTTGCTCCATCACCTGATGAAGGGGGTGTGACCCTCGAAACGTTGTATTGCCCGTTGATGTTGTTGCCGTGAAATAAACGTTCAATTTTTGGAGTGCAAGTTCACCTTGTGATCCTATTTGTATATCTTATGTTAGCTGTAGGTTGTTATATCTGTATGTATCTGTAATGTTGTATACCATCTGTATGGGATCATGTATGTGTATATCTTTATGTATCGTATATCGGTTATGGAGCCATGTATGTGTTTTCTGTAATGTGTACTATATATATGTAATACTTATGTATGTTATGTATGTGATGTATCTGTAGGTGTATAGCTGTTATGTATCTGTAAATTTATGTTGTTATCTGTCAGGTGATAATCTGTGTGTAATGTAGGTTTATTCTGTTGTGGTCTTGGGCATTTATGTTAAACTAAACCTTGGCAGGAAGGGACTTTGCTCTCTTAGCTACACAAGATGTTTGTGCAAGTTCGTGTGGGGCTGTGGTTGGAAGTCACACTGGTTTTCCGTGTCCGTGTCCTGTCTGCAACTATCAATGCTTATGGAGTAAGCCATTGGCCTTATAGCCCCCATGCTACCCTTCCAGGGCTATGCTCCTGGATTCACCGGCTCCCTGCTGCTGGGGATTGTGTGGGGTAAGGCCCTGTTTTCAGCATCTGATCGGATTATACTTGTTTGAAAATAGATACATTGTTTCTTAAGTGTAAATAGAATTGTACTAGAAGAAGTAATTCTCATTCCATCTGTCCTCTTCTTTCTACACTGGGAACAGGGACATTCCTTATGTCTCTCGGTATCTTTCATTATTAACATTATTCCTGTCCTGTTACTGTCTGTCCTGGTCTGTCTTGTCTTTCCCTGTCTGTCCTGTCTGTCTGTCTGTCCTATAGTCCCTCACCAACCACAGATAGGCACTTGTGCACTTACAATATCGGACAAAAGAGTTCACAAAAAATTACAGGGAACCTGGTCCCCACTCATGTTTTATAAGGGATAATGTATCCCTACTTGTAAATTATAAGGGATATTAAGAAGTCACTGAGAATTCCGTGTTCTATAAAGTACAATGACCACATACTGAGTATTATCCAGGGAACTCTGGGGTCCACTCATGTAAATTCTAAAGGAGAATGTATCCCATCCTGTTAAATTAAGGGATTTAGGAAAGTCACTGAAGAGTTTTTCTGTTTCCTTATAAGGTTCAGGTGACACAGACTGATTATACCTGGAACTCTGGGTCACCACTCATGTATTATAATGAAATAATGTCCACTACTGAATTTAAAGGATATTAGAGTCCCACTGAGGAAGTTCTTGTGTCTATATAAAGGTTACAACGGCACACCAGACTGAGTTTATAAACCGGGAACTCTTGGGTTTCCACTCATTACTTATAAGGGATAATGGTATCCCCTACTGTTAATTATAAATATTAAGAAGTCACGAAGGAGTTTTGTCTATATAAAAGGTACACAGGAACACCGACCGAGTTATACAGGAACTCTGGGTACCCAACTCATGTATTATAAGGATAAATGGTAATCCCCTACTGTAATTATAAGGATATAGAAGTCAACTGAGAGTGCTTGTGTCTATATAAAGGTACAAGGACCAGACTGAGTTATACAGGGACTCGGGGTACCACTCCTGGTCTTCTCATGATATGTATCCACTAACTGTCAATTATAAGGCTAATTAGAAGTCACTGAGAATTCTGTGTCCTATATAAAGGTTACAGGACAACAGACTGAGTTATACAGGGAAACTCTGGGTTTCCACTCATGTATTAATGGATAATGTATCCCCTACTGTAAATTTATAAGGAATATTAGAGTCACTGAGGAGTTTCCTTGTCTATATAAAGTAAACAAGGACAACGACGATTTATACCAGGGCCTCTGGGTACCACTATGTATTATACGGGATAATTTAATCCCCTACTACTGTTAATTCTAAGGGATATTAGAATCCCTTGACTGTAGTTTGCTGTGTCTATATAAAGGTACAAAGGTCTCACGACTTGATTGTACTACAGGGAAACTCTGGGTACCCCTCATGTATAATTATCAAAGGATAATGTCTGCCCCTACTGTAAAATTAGTTAAAGATATAGAAGTCACTGAGGGACGTTTTCTTGTTCCATATAAGGTAACAAGGACACAGAACCCTGGAAGTTTTTATAAGGGACTCTTGGGTACCCTCAATGTAAATTATAAGGCAATTCAATGTGTATCCCTTACTGTAAAAATTATAGGAATTAAAAGCCACCTGAGGATTTCGGTGTCCATATAAAGGTCCATGACACAGACTGGTTATAACAGGGAAACTCTGTGGGTACCAACCCCATGTCTTATTAGGGAATGTATCCCCTAACTTGTAAAATGTTTAAGGGTATTTAGAGTCACTGAGGAAGTTTTCTGTGGTTCCTATATCAAGGTAACAAGGACACGATGAGGTTTTTTATAACGGAACTCTGTACCACTCATGTATATAAGGATAATTTATCCCCCCTACTTTAAAATTATAAGGAAATATTAGAAGTCACTGAGGAGTTCCCCGTGTCGTCTATAAAGGTACAAGGACACAGACCCGAGTTATACAGGAACTCTGGGTACCACTCAATGTATATAAGGATAATGTTCCCAACTGTAAATTTTATAATACTTAAAGAAGTCCCTGAGGAGTTCTTTGTCTATATAGGTTACAAGAAACAGACCCGAGTTATACAGGGAACTCTGGGACCCACTCATTATTTATAAGGATTAAGTTCTCCCTACTTGTAAATTATAAGGATATTTAGAAGTCCCACGTGAGGAGTTTCTGTGTCCTATATAAAGGTACAAGGCACACAGACGAAGTTATTCAGGTAACTCCTGGGTAACAACGCATTATTATAAGATAATGTCTCCACTACTAACTGTCAAATTATAAGGAGTATAGAATTCCACGTATTGAGTTCCTTGTGTCTATTAAACAGGTACAAGGGACACAGACGGAGTTATCAGTGAACTCTTTGGGTTTTCACTCATGTATATAATGGATTAATGGTATCCCCTACGGTAAATTATAAGGATATTTAGAAGTCACTGAGGATTTTTCTGTGTCGATATAAGGGTACAATTAACAAACAGACCCGATTTACAGGGAAGCTCTGGGTACCACTCATTATTATAAGGAATAATGTATCCCCTACTGTAAATTATAAGGAATATAGAAGTCCACTGTGAGTTCTGTGTCTATATAAGTTACATAGGAACAGCAGACTGAAGTTATCCCGGGAACTCTGGGTACCATCATTTATTAATAAGGAAATAATTATCCCATACTGTAAATTATAAGGATATTTAGAAGTCCCAAACTGAGGAGTTTCTGTGTCCTATTATAAAGGTACAAGGACACAGACCCGAGTTTATAACAGGGAAAACTCTTCGTACCCACGCATGTCGTATATAGGATAAGGTATCCGACACTACTTGGGGTAAATTATAAGGATATTTAGCAGTCACTGAGGATTTCCTGTGGTCCTATATAAAGTTACAAGGACACAGAACTGAGTTCTCCGGGAACTCTGGTGGTAACCACTCATGTATTTTTATAAGGATAAATGTAATCCACTACTGTAAATTATAAGGATATTAGAGTCACTGAGGAGTTTCCTGTGTCCTATCTCAGGGTACAAGCACAGACTGGAGTTTATACAGGGAACTTCTGGGTTCCACCATGTTATTAATACGGGATAATGTAATCCCCTACGGTAAATTTCTAAGGAATTAAAGTCACTGAAGGAAAAAAACTTCCGTGGTCTATATAAGGGAACAAGTACCACAGACTGATGTTATACAGGGAACTCTTGGGTTACCACTCATGTATTATAAGGGATCATGTATCCCACTGTAAATTGAAAAGGATATTAGAGTCCACTGAGGAAGTTCCTGTGTCTATAATACAGGTACAAGGCACAGACTGAGTTTATACATGGAACTCTTTTACCACCACTCATGTATATAAGGAGATGTTAAATCCCCTACTGGTAAATTATAAGGATTATTAGGAAGTCACTGAGGATTTTCCCTGTGGGTCCATATAAGGTACAAGGACACAGTACTGAGTTTATCCGGGACCTGGGTAAACCACTCAGTAATTATAAGGGATACTGTAAGCCCCTAACTGTTTAAATTATAAGTGCATATTAAGAAGTTCCTGCATGATTCTGTGTCCATATCAAGGTACAAGGCACAGACTGAGTTTTTACAGGGAACTCTGGTAACCACCCATGTAATTATAAT
This sequence comes from Hymenochirus boettgeri, assembly GCA_019447015.1. NCBI lineage: Eukaryota > Metazoa > Chordata > Amphibia > Anura > Pipidae > Hymenochirus > Hymenochirus boettgeri. The sequence continues at coordinate 136,116 of JAACNH010000486.1, read as the reverse complement.
AAGGGAATTGTTCCCCTACTGTAAATTAATAAGGATATGCAGTCACGGGATTTTTTTCTGTGGTCCGTATAACTTGTACAAGGACACAACTGAGTTTTAACAGGAACTCTGGGTCCACTTAAATGTAAATTTCTAAGGGTATAAGTATCCCCTACTGTAAAATTTAAATAATTTGAATATTTAGAAGTCACTGAGGGCGTTTCTGTGTCGTAAAACGTAACAAGACACGAACTGAGCTATACAGGGAACGCTGGGTACCCACTCTCATGTTTATAAGGGATAAGTATCCCCTAGTGTAAATTATAAGGATATTTAAAGAGTCACTGGAGAGTTTTCTGTGTCTATATAAAGGTACAGAAGGACACAGACTGAGCTCTACAGGAAAAACTCTGGGTACCCACTCATTTAGATAAGGGATAATGTACCCCTACTGTAAATTAATAATGATATTAGAAAGTCCACTGATGAAGTTCCTGTGTCTAGAGAAAGGTTACCAAGGACACAGACTGAGTTATACAGGGAAACTGGCTACCACTCAGTGTTTTATTAATCAGGTATAATTTGCCCCTTACTGGAAATTAAAAGGATTTAGAAGTCAACTGGAGGAGTTTCTGTGTCCTAATAAGGTCACAAGGACACAGACCTGAGTTTATACAGGTGCTCTAGGTCCACTCCATGGTATTATAAGGATATGTATCTCCTACTGTAAAAAATAAGGATATTATAATTTCACTGAGAGTTCTCTGGTGTATAATAAAGTACAATGACACAGACCTGAGTTTATTACCAAGGACTTCTGGGTACCACCTCCAATGTATTATAAGGATAATGTATCCCCTATGTAAATTATACGAATTTAAGAATCACCTGAGGAGTTCTGTGGGTCTATATAAAGGGTACAAGGACACAGACGGAGTTAGTACAGGGAACTCTGGTACCACTTCATGTATTATAAGGATAATTTATCCCCTACTGTAATTATAAGGAATGATAAGTCACTGAGGGTTACTGTTTCCATATAAAGGTACAAGGACACAACTGAGTTATACAGTAACTCTGGGTCCCACTCTCACTCTTGCATTATAAGGATAAATGTATCCCCTACTGTAAAATTATAAGGATAATTAAATTCCACTGAGGAGTACTGTGGTCCCTAATATAAGGTCACGGACCCAGACGAAGTTTATACAGGGAAACTCCTGGGGTACCCCCTCATGTAATTATAAGAAGATGTAAACCTCACTGTAAATTATAAGATATTTAGAAGTCACTGATGAGTTCTGTGTCTATTATACAGGTGACAAGGACCACAGCCTGAGGTTTCTACAGGGAACTCTGGGTATCACACTCCAGGTATTATAAGGATAATTTATCCCCTCACTGTATTATAAAAAAGGATATATAATCAACTGAGGAGTTACATTCTGTGGTCTATTATAAAGTCAAGGACACAGACTTGGTTATTCAGGGAACTCTTAGGTCCACTCATGTATTATAGGATAATAGTTAATCCCCCTACTGTAAAATTATAGGATATTAGAAGTCACTGAGGATTTATTGTGTCCCCATATGAAAGATACAAGGGACACAGACTGATTTCTACAGGGAAACTCTTGTGGTCACCTCCATGATTAATAAGAATAATGTATCCCCTACTGTAATTATAAAGGATATTAGTAAGTCACTGAACGGTACTGTGTCGTAAATGGGTAGAACTGCTCTTCTAAGTTCTGCTGTAATTTGTACCATTGTAATCTAGTAACTGGAGCCTCTGAACTGGATCCAATGTTACAAATGAACTGAAGTTGGGTTAGATCTAAATGCTTCTCCCCTTGTTCTGTCTGCTGTAATTTGTAACACTTGTTATCTAGTACGGGAGCCTGAACTGGGATAACGATTTTACACTGAACTGAATGTGTTTAGATCTTTGCTCTCCTTTGGTTTCTGCCTGATATTTGTTAACAAACATTGTATCTAGTACGGAGCCTGAACTTGGAATACATGTTACAAATAACTGATGTGTTAAATCCGCTCTCCTTGTTCTGCTTTTCTGACTGTAATTATTGTAACATTGTATCGGTTACGGAGCCGAAACTTGGATACAATGTTTTTTCAATTAACTGAATGCTTTGATCTGCTCTCTGCTCTCCTTGTTCTGCTGTAATTTGTAACATTGTATCTAGTAATGAGCCCTGGAAAACTATGGATCCTATGTTACAAATGCAACGAATGGCGTTAGATCTCCTCTCCCTTGTTCTTGCTGTAATTGGGTAACATTGTTCCCTCGTCGGAGCCTGAACTTTGAGAATACGATGTTCAAATACTGAATGCGTTAATCTGCCTCGCTCTCCGCTCCTCTGTTTCTGCTGTTATTGTTAACCTTGTAATCTTAGTAACGAGCCTGAACTTGATACAATGTTACAAATGCAACTGAAATGTGTTAGACTGGCTCTCTCTCCTTGTTTCTGCTTGTATTGGTAACATTGTCATCTAGTACGGACCGAACTTGGTACACATGGGGGGGGAGTTACAATGAAACTGAATTTGGTTTTAGATCTGCCTCCTCTTGTTTCTGCTTGTAATTTGTCATTGATCTAGTTGAGCCTGAACTTGTGATACAATTGTTATAAATGACTGAATGCGTTTAGGATCTGCCTCACCTTGTTCTTCTGTAATTTGTACATTTGTCATCTAGTACGGAGCCCCTGAACTTGGGATTACAATGTTTTACAAATGTAACTGAATTGTGTTTAGATCTGCTCTCCCTTGTTCCTGCTGTATTTGTAACATTTCTCTCGACGATCCTGAAACTTTGGATACAATGTGACAATGTACTGAATGTGGTTTAGATCGCTCTCCTTGTTCTTCTGTATTTGTAAACATTTTATCTATTACGGAGCCTGAACTTGGAATACAATGTTCAAATGAAACTGAAGGTGTTAGAAACTGCTCTCCCTTTTTTGCCTGCTGTAATTTGTAACATTGCATCTAGTACGGGCCTGTGAACTTGGATACAATGTTCAAATGAACTGAAATGCGTTTAGATCCTCTCTTCCTTTTTTCTGCTGTCTTTTGTAACACTTTTGTATCTAGTAAACGGAGAGCCTGAAACTTGGATACAAATTTTACAAAATGAACTGAAGGTTGAAGGAATGAGGGAGGATGATGAGCTTCAGCTAATAAGGAACTGATGAGAACAGTTTAATAAAATGCCAGGGTTAAAAAGCTCTGCACGAACTTTAATAAACATGGACCCTTGACTAGCAGCCCATGAGATCCCTATCCCCTGGGTCTCCTCTTTCTTTTTCTTCTTTCCCCTCTTCCTTCCATCCAACTCTCCAATTAGAACTTATATTAGGTTGATGGTTGACCAATTCAATGGAGGAGACATGAAACCAGGTACACAATAACTGTATATTCATTCAATGGCTGGTCCATTACTGTATATCGTGTCAATGCCAGGTACTACTGTAGAGCGTTCCCAATGCTGGTACACAACTGTAAATATCGTGGCAATGCAGGTACATCACTGTATATCGTGTCCAAATGCCTGGTACCCTGTATAATCATGTCAAGGCCCTGGTACATACTGTAGATCATTTCAATGCTGGTAAAAACATACTTGGTTATTATCCGGGTTCAAGGCTGGTACATCACTGTATGTCCGTGTCAATGCTGGTAACATACTGGTAATATCATGTCAATGCTGGTACTACTTAGTCATGTCAATGCTGGTACATAGTATATCCAATGTCAATGCTGGTACATACTTGATATCATCATTCTGGTACAATACTGTATAATCAGTCATGCCCGTACATACTGTAATATCAATGGTTCCAATGCCGGTACAATACTGTATATCAATGTTCAATGCCCGGTACAATACGGTATATCCATGTCCATCTGCCCCCCGGTCACATACGGTCTATCATGTCATCCGGTAAATGACTGTAATAATATCGTGTCAATGGTGCCGGTACAAATACTGTAATAGTCGTGTTGCCAATAATGCCCGGGTAACTACTGTAATATCCTTCCAATCTGCCGGTACATCCTTTAGATATCGGTGTCCAATCGGTACTACTGTATAATCGTGTCAGATGCCGGTCATACTGTGTATCGTTGTCCACTGCAGGTACTACTGTGTATGGTCAATGCGTGTTACATACTGGTATAGGTCGGGGTGTGGGGGGGTGGTCTGGGAATCGGGTCCATACTGTAAATATTGTCACATGCCTGTACATACTGTATTCCTGTCCAATGCTGTTACTACTGTATATCGTGTCATTGCCGGTACAATCTGTATATCTTTGTCCAAAATGCCGTACAATACTGTAATTCGTGTCACTGCCGTTACCATACTGTAGATCGTGTCAATGCCGGTACATACCGGATTCGTTCAATTCCGGTACATACGTATCTGTGTCCAATGCCGGTACATACGTATATCATGTCAATGCCGGTACATACTGTATATCATGTCAATTTCCGGTCAATAACTGTACATCACTGGTCATTGCCGGTACCATCTGTATATCGTGTCAATGCCGGTTACTATGTATTCATTCCCAATGCTGGTACATACTTTTATATCGTGTCCCAATGCCTGGGTACTACTGTAATATCATGTCAATGTCCCTGGTACATACCTGTATAGGTGTCCAATGCTGGTACAATACGTATAATCATTCCAATGCTGGTCCCATACTGTATTCATTCAATGCTGGTACGATACTGTAATATCATGTTCAATGCCTGGTAACTCCTGTAGTATATATCGGTTCCATTGCTGGTAACCTACTGTAAATATCGTTCCAATCTGGGACTACGGTTCCGTGTCAATTCTGGTACATCTGTAATATCCCTGTCAATGACTGTACACTACTGTATTCATGTCACTGCCTGGTACATACTGTATCTCGGTCAATGCTGGTACTACTGTAATATCGTTGCAAGCTGTACCATACTGTGTTATCGTGTAAATGGCTGGTAACACAATACTGTATTCATGTCAATGCTGGTACATACTGTGTAACGTTCAATGCTGGTAACATACTGGTAGATCGTGTCAATGCTGGTACTACTGTGTATCCTGTTAATGCCTGGTACATCCTGTTATCAATGTCAATGCTGGTACATACTGTTTAGCCGTGGTCAATGCTGGTAAAAATACTGGTATACGTGGCCCAAGCTGTACATCTGTGTATTAAATGTCAATCTGGTAACTACTGTTATATCATGTCAAATGCTGGGGGTACTACTGTATATCATGCAACTGCTGGTACCAATACTGTATATCATTCAATGCTGGTACATACTGGTATATCGTGTTGCCAATGCTGGACTACTGTATATCGTGTCCCAATGTGTACATACTGTATATCATGTCATGCCTTGGTACATACTGTTATCGGGTCCAATGCTGGTACACCTACGTATATCGTGTCAATGCTGGTACAACATACTGTATACGTGTCCAATGCTGGGTAACATACTGTTGTATCGGGGTCAATGCTGGTACCATAACTGTCTAATCCTGTCATGCTGTGTAACATCTGTATATCGGTCCCACATGCCTGGTCAACTGTATATCATGTCAAATGCTGGTACATACTGTAATACTCGTGTCCATGCCTGGTAACCTACTGGTATATCATGTTCCGTCAATGCGGGTACAATAATGGTATATCGTGTCCCAGCCTGGTACATACTGTTTCGTGTCCAATACTGGTACATACTGTATATCATTCACTGCCTGGTACATACTGTGTATCCATGTCCCGCTGGTCCATACTGTAATTCGTGTTCAATGCTGTACACCTACTGTCATATCATGTCCATGCCTGGTACATACTGTAATCATGTAGTCAAATGCTGGGACATACTGGTAATATCTGTCATGCTGGTACATACTGTATATCTGCCAGTCCAATGCCTGGTACATACGATATCAAATGTCAATGGCCTGGTACTATGGGTATATCATTTCATCCAATGCTGGTACATACGGTATTCTGTCAGTCAATGCTGGTACATACTGTATATCGTGTCAATGCTGGTACATACTGTAATTCTGTCCAGTCAATGCTGGTAACATATGTAATATCGTGTCAATGCCTGGGTACATACTGTATATCGTGTCCATGCTGGTACATACTGTATATCGTGTCATGCTGTGTACATACTGTATATCGTGTCATGCCGGGTACAACTGTATATCGTGGTCCAATGCCAGGTACATACTGTAGTATCGTGTCAATGCTGGTACTCTGTATATCGTGTCATGCTTTGGTACATACTGTTATCGTAGCAATGCTGGTACATACTGTAATATCGTGCCAAGGCGTACTACGTATTCGTGTCCCAATCTGGTAAACATAGTACTGGTATATCGTGGTCCCCAAGTGCTGGTTACATACTGTATATCCGTGGCAATGCAGGTTACATAATGTTTATTCGTGTCCCCTTCTGGTACATACTGTATAATCGTGTCAATTGCTGGTCATACTGTATAACGTGTCAATGCTCGGTACATACTGTATATATCGTGTCCCATTGGCTGGGTACATACTGTATACGTTAACAATGCAGGTACAATACTGTATAATATAATCGTGTCCACTCTGGTACATACTGTATATCGTGTCAATTCTTTGTAAATACTGTATCGGTCCCAATGCTGGTACACTACTGTAAATCGTGTCATGCTGGTACATACTGTACTATCGTGTCAATGCCTTGGTAACATACTGTATATCTGGGTCAATTTTCCTGTACATACTTGTATATCTTTTCAATGCTGTAACTACCTGTATAGCTGTCAATGCTGGTACATACTGTATATCGTGTCAATGCTGGTACATCTGTTAGTCGTTTCAATGCAGTACCATAATGTATACTGTCCATGCTGTACATACGGGTATATCGTGTCAATGCTGGTACTACTGGTTATCGTGTCAATGCGTACTACGTATATCGTGTCAATGCTGGTTAACATACTGTATAAATATCGTGTTCCAATGCAGGTACATACTGTAAACATATCGTGGTCAATGCTGGTAATACGGTATATATCGTTTGTCAATGCTGGTACATACTGTATATCATGTCAATGCTTGGTACATCTGGATATCTGTCAATGCCTGGTACATAACTGTATATCATTCAAGCTGGTCACAGACTGTATATCGTGTCAAATGCTGTATACATACTGTATATCGGTCCAATGCTGTACATCCGGTATGCGTGCAATGCCCTGGTCACATAACACTGTATATCGTGTCCATGCGTACATAACTGTAATCGATCGTGGTCAAGGGCCTGTACATACTGTAATATCCGTGTCAATCTGGGTACATACTGTCAATCATGTCAGTCCCAATGCTGGGTAAACATAATGTATATCGTGTCAATGCTGGGACTTACTGTATATCATGTCCATGCTGGTACATTACTGTATATCGTGTCAATGCTTGTACATACTTGTATATCGTGGCATGCTGGTAATACTGTTATCCGATGTCATGCTGGTAACCTACTGTATATCGTGTCAAATGCCCTGGTACGTACGTATATCGTGTCAATGCTGGTCTACTTTATATCGTTCATGGGTCCCCTGGTACATACTGTGGGTATCGTGTCAATGCTGGTACATACTGTAATCATGTCAATGCTGGTACTACTGTATATCGTGTCCATGCGGACATACTGTAATATGGTGTCATGCCTGGTACTACTGTAATCGTGTCCACTGCCTGTACATTACTGTGGTAATCGGGTCCAATGCTGGTACATACTGTATATCTGTCAATGCTCTGGTACTACTGTAATATCGTGTCAATGGCCGTGGTACAAACTTGTTATATCGTTCAATTGCTGTTACTACGTCTAGTCGTGTCAAATGCCTGGTACGTACTTTTAATCGTGGTCATGCTGGTACGGGGTGGTGCTGTGTGGAGGGGGCGTGTCCAATGCTGGGACATCCCTTATAGCGTGTCCAATGCTGGTACCATACTGTATTATCGTGTCCCAAGCTGTACAATACTGTACTAATCGTGTTCAATGCCTGGTACAATACTGTTATCGTGTCCAATGCTGGTTACATCACTGTATATCGTGTCAATGCTGGTTACGTACTGTATATCTTGTCAATTGCTGGTACGTACTGTATAATCGTGTCAATATGCCTGGTACTACTGTATATCGTGTCAAATGCTGGTACATACTGTATACCGCGTGTCAATGCTGTTACGTACTGTTATTCGTGTCAATGTGGTACGTCTGTGTATCGTTTCAATTTGGTACATACTGGTAAATCGTGTTCAATGCTGGAAACATACTGTATATCGTGTCAAATGCATGGTAATACTGTATATCTGGTCAATTCTGGTACAATACTGTAATATCGGTCAAGCTGGTACATACTGTATATCGTTGTCCAATGCTGTCTGCGTAAATAATCGTGTCATGCTGGTACATACTTGTATAGGCGTGTTCCCAAATGCTGTCCATACTGTATATCGTGTGAATGGCTGGGGTACATACTGTATTTCGTGTCCAATGAGGGTACCTCCGGTATATCATGTCCCAATGACTGGTACTCCTGTATATCATGGCAATTGCCCCCTGGTATATACTGTATATTCATGGCAATGCTGGTACATACTGTGTGGATCGTTGTGCCATGCTGGTAAACTCGGTATATCAGGCAAATGCCCCTGGTACATAACTGTTGTATCGTGCAATCGAGCTGGTACAATACTTTGTATATCCGTGTCAATGCCTGGTCATACTGTAGATCGTGTCATGCTGGTAACATTACTGTATAGCTGTTCAATGCTGGTACAATACTTTTATCGTGTCAATGCCTGGTACATACTTGGATATCGTGTCAATGCTGGTCATCTGTATATCCGTGGCAGATGCGTGGTACATACGTTATATCGTGTCAAGCTGACATACTGTATATCGTGTTCAATGCTGGTACAATACTGTATATCTGTCAATTGCTGGGTACATACTGCCGGTAATATCCATTTCCCAATGCTGGTCCTCCTGTATAATCGGTTTCCCATCCTGGTACATACTTGGTATATCGTGTCAATGCGGTACATACTGTATATCGTGTCAATGCTGGGTACAATACTGTATAGCGTGTCCAATGCAGGTACATACTGATATCGTGTCATGCCCGGTACATCTGTAAAATAGCGTGTCAATGCCGGTACATACTGAATATCGTCGTCAATGCCATGCCCGGTACATACCTGTCTTCGTGTTCACATGCCGGTACCATCCCTGGTATATCGTGTCCAATGATGCGGTACGTAACGTATATCCGTGTCAATGCCGGTACGTATCTGTATATCGTGTCAATGCCGGTAATACTGTATATCGTGTTCAATGCCGGTAACCTACTTGATAATATCGTGGTCAATGCCGGTAACTACTGTAAAATCGTGTCATGCCGGTACATTCTGTCATATCGTGTCCCAATGCCGTACAGATACTGTATATCGTGTCAATGGCCGTACTCCTGTAAATATCGTGTCAATGCCGTACACTGTAATATTATCGTTTCAATGCCGGTACAATACTGTTTATCGTGTCCAATGCAGGTACATACTGTATATCGTGTCCAATGCTGGTACACACTGTATAAATCGTGTCCAATGCCCTGGTACCAACTTTACTGTGTAGCCGTGTCCTGCTGGTACACACTGTAGATCGTGTTGCATGCTGGTACATACGGGTACAATATCGTGTCCAATGCTGGTACATACTGTATATCGTGGGTCAATGCGGACATCTGTATATCGTGCGTTCAATGGCTGTTTACAATACTGTAATCGTGTTCAATGGCTGGTACATACTGGTATATCGTGGTCATGCTGGTACATACTGGTATATCTGTCAAGGCTTGCTGGTACATAATGTTTATGTCAATGTCATGGATGCCTTGTCCTACTGTTATTCGTGTCAATGCTGGTACCCTACTGTATAATCGTGTCAATTGCTTGGTACAGACTTGTTATCGGTTCAATTGCCTGGTCAATACCTGTATCTCATGTCAACTGCTGGTACACACTGTATATCATTCAATGGCTGGTACAAACTGTATATCAAGTTCAAGGCTGGTACATACTCTGGTTATAATCCTGTCAATGCCTGGTAAATACTGTCAATCCGTGTCAAGTTTTGTACTACTGTGTATCGTTGTCACTGCTGGTACATACTGTAATATCCGGTCAATGCTGGTACACATCCTGGTTACGTGTCAATGCTGGTACATTACTGTATATCAAGTCATGCTGGGTACTCTTATCTCGTGTCAATGCTGGTACATCTGTTATATCGTGTCAATGCTGGTACATACTGATATCGTTGGGGGTCCATTGCTGGTTACATACTGTATATCGTGGTCAATGCTGTTAAATACTGATATCCTGTCAATGCTGTAATAACTGTATATCGTTTCAATGCTTGTACCTACTGTAATATCCGTGTCAATGCTGGTACATATGTAATCTCGTGTCAATGCAGGTACTACTGTATATCTGTCATATGCTGGTCATCTGGTAATATCGTTGTCAATGCTTTGGGTGCACATACTGTATATCGGTGTCAAATGCGTAACATACTGATTAATATCGTTCAATGCTGGTACAGCACTTGTATATCCGTGTCAATGCTGGTACAAATACTGTATATCGTGTCAGTGCCGGTCACCTCTGTTATATCGTGTCAATGCTGTAACATACTGTATATCGTGTCAATGCTGGTACTACGTATAATCATGTCCCAATGCTGGTACAACTGTTAATTCGTTGTCAAGCTGGACAATACTGGTATATCGTGTCAATTCTTGGTACATACTGTATATCTTGTCAATGCTGGACATCATTATATCGTGTCAATGCCTGGTAACCTACTGTATATCGGTCAATGCTGGTACGCACGGGCAAATTCATGTATCTTCTGGTACCCATACTGGGGGTATAGTCGAAAATGTCAAAATAATGCGTAACATATACTTTATATCGTGTCAATTCGGGTCCAGGTACTGTATATCTTGTCCAAATGCTGGGTACATACTGTATATCGTGTCAATTGCTGGTACATACTTTATAAATCAATTTCAATGCTTGGTAATAACCAAAAAAAAACCAACTTGTAACAAAAAAAAAAAACTGTAATATCATATGGGTCAATGGGGTACATACTGTGTATATCGTGTCAATTGCGGTACACACTTTAAATCGTGTCAATGCTGGTACACACTGTATATCTTGTCAATGCTGGTACCTACTGTATATCGTGTCATGGCCTGGTACACACTGTAATATCGTGTCCAATCTGGTACATACTGTCATATCGTGTCAATGCTGGTACATACTGTATATCGTTTGTCAATGCTGGTTACATACTGTATAATCGTGTCACTGCTGGTACATACTGTTATATCTGTCAATGCTGGTACATTACTGTATATCGTGTCAATGGCTGGTACATACTGTAATATCGTGTCAATGCTGGTACATAACGTATATCATGTCAATGCTGGTCATACTGGTATATCGGGTCAATTCTGGTACAACGTATAATCGTGTTCAATGCTGTACATACCTGGTATATCGGTCAATGCCGGGTAATCCTGTATATCGTGGTCAATGCTGGTACATAATGTTTATCGTGTCATGCCTGGTAACATACTGTTTATTCCGTGTCAATGCCGTACATACTGTTATAATCGTGTTCCATGCCGGTACATACTGTATTATCATGTCAAGGGCTGGTAACATTACTGTATATCGTTGGTCAATGGCTGGTACATCTTTATATCGTTTCCATTCTGGTCAATACTGTATAATCGTGGTCAATGCTGTACTACTGTATAGATCGTGTCATGTTCTGTACTCTGATAATCCGTGGTCAATGGCGGTACATACTGGTAATATCAGTTCAAATTCCGTAAACATACTGTATATCGTGTCAATGCCCGTACATGCTGTAAATATCCTTTGGGTCAATGCCGGGACCGCTGTATATCGTGTCAATGCCCGGTATAATACTGTCATATCGTGGTCCAAATGCCTGGTACATACTGTATATCGTGTCATTCCTTGGTACACATACGGTTAAATCGTGTCCAATGCTGGTACATACTGTATAATCGTGTCAATGCTGGTACATCCTGTATATTCGTGTTCAATGCTGGTACATACTGTAATCATGTCATTGCCTGGTAACCTACTGGTATATCATTGTCAATTCTGGTACATACTGTATAATCAATTCAATGCAGTACAATACTGTTATAGCGTGTCCAATGCCCGGTACATCTGTTAAATCGTGTTCAATGCCGGTACATTACTGGTATATCGTGTTTCAATGCCGGTACATACTGTATATCGTGTCAATGCTGGTCTACTGTATATCGTGTCAATGCTGTAACATACTGTCTAAATATCGTGTCAATGCTGACATAACTGTTTATCCGTGTCTGCTGGTCCATACGTAATACGTGTCAATGCTGGGTAACACAACTGTTATATCATGTCAATGCTGGTTACATACGGTATATCGTGTCCAATGCTGTACATACGTAATTCGTGTCTGCTGGTACATACTGTAGATTCGTGTCATGCCGGTACTACTGTATATCGTGTCAATGAGCGGTACATACTTTAGATCATGTCAATGCTGGTACATAATGTATATCGTGTCACTGCTGGTACATACTGTATTCGTGTCAAATGCCCTGGTAATACTGTATATCGTGTCAATGCCTGGGTACAACATGTATTCAAATGTCAATGCTGGTACTCTGTTATCGTGTCCAATGCTGGACTACTGTAGACTCGTGTCCAATGCTGGTACACACTTATATCAATGTCAATTCTGGTACAAAATACTGTTATCGTGTCACATGCTGGTACATCACTGTTATATCGTGTCAATGCCTGTAACATCCTGATATCGTGTCAATGCAGGTACATAACTTGTCTTATCGTGGTCAATGCTTTGATACATACTGTTAATCGTGTCCATGCTGGCGCTGACAGGGGTAAGGTAAATTCCTGCTGGCACTGTAAGAGTTAAGGAAAGTCTGGGTTGGCATTGAAAGGTTTTTATGGTAATACTCACTGTGCACAAGCACCAACATAGGACTTGTCACACTGCACTAGTTATTAACTAATGGCAAACCTTCCCCCCTTTCCAATTTTCTGTCTGGTTACCACCTATTTAGGATTTAGCTCTGTGGGGCCAGGGACCTTCTTTCCCTCTCTTTCCTTTCTCATGTTACTGTTTTTTTCAGCACTTGTAATGTTTTTCCTGATCTCCAAACTCATAATTCACCACTATTTATATTTTTTGTATTTATTTTACTGTCCCCCTTGTAATGAACTTTTCTGTATTCATATTGGTCAGCGCGCGTCCCTATTAAGATAAACATATCATCCTAACGCTGCTGGCACGAAAATGTTATGGATCTATAGGATGACTTGCTGTCACGAAGGGTTTAATGGCAGTGCACACACCGGCTTAGAGAACACCCGTCTATAGCACCATGTAACCCCCACACAACACCCCGATCAGAGACCTGGTCCTATAACACCCAGTGAACACACACACCCCTATTAGAAACCTGTGTTTCCTATGCAAACCCAGTGTAACCTCAACACAGCCCATCAGAACCCCTGGTCCTATAGCCACCCAGTGTACCTCACACACCACCCTCTCAGAAAACCCTGGTCATAGCACCCTGTAAAACTCCCCACACACCCTATAGAACCCTGTCTATATCCCCCCAGTGTACCTACCCTCACACACCCTATCGAAACCTGGTCTATACAACCCAGTGTACGCCCAAAAACACCTATCAAAAACCCTGGTCTATAGCCCCCAGTGTACCTACCCACCCTAGCAGATACCCTGGTCTATAAGCAACCAGTGTACCCCCACACACCCTATCAGAAACCCTGGTCTATAGCCCCAGTGACTTACACACCCTATCACGATACCCTGTCTCTGCACCCCATTGGGTAAACCAACCCCACACCTATCAAAACCCCTGGTCTATCACCCCCATGTACCCCACCTATCCAGAACCCTGGTCTATAGCACCAATCGTACCAACACACCCTTATCAGAAATACCCCGTCCTATGAACACACCAGTGTACCCCACACACCCTATCAGGAAAACCCTGTCTATACACCACGTCACCCCCACCCCCAATCAGAAACCCCTTGTCTTACCCACCCAGTGGTACCCCACACACCCTATCAGAAACCCTTGGCTATAGCACCAAGGCCGTTACCCCCCACATCCCTAATCAGATCCCCTGCTCTTAACCCCAGTATACCCCACACACAACCCCTATCAACCCTGGGTCCCTATAGCACCCAGTGAACCCCAACAACCCCTATCAGAAACCCTGGTCTATAGCACCCAGTGTACCCCACACATCCTAATCAGACACCACGGTCATACACCATGTAACCCCACACACCCTATTAGAATCCCTGGTCTTAACCCCGTGGACCCCCACAAGCCGATCAGAAACCCCTGGTCTAATAGCACCCAGTGTACCCACACACCTATTTAAGAATCCCCTGGGTTATAACCCCATGTGTACCCACACCACCCCGGTCAAAACCTGGTCTGTAAAACCCCAGTGCACCCCACACACCCTATTCATATTACACCCCTGGTCTATAGCAAACACAGTGTACCCCACACACCCTACTTAGAATCCCTGGTCCCCTATAACACCATGTGTCCCCACACCCCCTGGGTCAAAAACCTGTCTGTAACACCCAGTGCACGCCCACAAACACCCTATTCAGTACCCTGGCCTAATAGCCCCAGTTGTTAAACCCACCCACCCTATTCAGAACCCGGTCTTATGCGACCCAGTTGTAAACCCACACACCCTGGTCCAGTACCCTGGTCCCCTATAGCAACCAGTGTACTCCACCCACCCTTCAGAAATCTCTGGTCTATAACCCCTCGGTACCCCCCCACACACCCTATCAGAATCCCGGGCTATAACATCCAGTGTACCCCACTCACCCTATCAGATACCCTGGTTTATAGCACCCAGGTGTTACCCCCCCACACACCCTATAAGAAAACCTGTCTTTCGCAACCCCAGTGTACCACACACACCCTATCAGAAAACCGCAACCCCAGTTTACCCCCAGCACTCCCCCCCTTCTCAGAACCCATGGTCCTTAGCACCCGTTGTAACCCACACACCCCTATCAGAAACCCTGAATCTATTCAACCCCGTGTAAAACCCCACACAACCCTATCAGAATCCCTGGGTCTATAACACCCAGTTTAACCCACACACCCTAGCAGAATACCTGGGTCTTATAACAACCAGTTGTACCCCACACACCCTATCAGAAACCCCTAATCTATATCACCCAGTGTACCCCCACACCCCGACTCAGAATCCCCTGGTCTATAACACCCAGTGTCCCCCACACCCCTATCAGATACCCTGTTCTATACAAACACCCCCAGTGGGGTAACCCCCACACACCCCTATCCAGAAACCCTGGTCCTATACCCATGTACCCCACACACCCTATCAGAATCCCTGGTCTATAACACCCAGTGTACCCCACAAACATTCCTTATCAAAACCCCTGGTCTATAGCACCCATGTACTCCACCAACAACCCTTTTAAATCAGAAATCCCTTGGTCTTAGCACCCAGTGAACCCAACGACAGCCCATCCATATCTCTGGGCATAGCACCCAGTGTACCGCCAGCAACAGCCCGTAAGGGGGTGCAGAATCCCTGGTCTATAAGCACCATTTTAGCCCAGCCGCATGGAGGCCCTATCAGGAATCCTTGTCTATAACACCCTGTAACCCCACACCACCCTATCAGAAACCCCTGGTCTATACACCCAGTGTCACCCCACAACACCCTAATCAGAAAACCCTGTCTCTAACACCCAGTGTACCCCACCCACCCTTATAATAAACACTGGGTTCATCGCACCCGTGTACTCCACACCACCTAAGTCAGAATCCCCTGGTCTATAGCACCCATTGTAACCCAACCCACACCCCCTATCAGAATCTCTGGGGCTCTAGCACCCAGTGTACCCCACCCCTATTAGACACCTTGGTATCACCCACAGTGAAAAACCCCACACACCCTATCAAAAACCCCTGGTCTAGCACCATGTAACCCACACAACCCTATCAGACATCTCTGGTCTATAACAACCCATGTGCCCCAACCCCCAACAACCTATCAGAAACACTGGTCTATGCACCCAGTTTTCCCACCCGACACACCCTGTCAGAAACCCTGGTCTATACACCCCTTGTAACCCCCACACCCTAATCAATAACCCTGGTCCTCTAACACCCATTTGTACCCCACACAACCCTAATCAAACCCTGATCTATATCACCCAGTGGTACCCCACACCCCCTATCAGAGACCATGGGCTAATAGCCCCGTGTACCCCACACACCCTTCAGATACCATGGGTTCCCCCGATAGCACACACCCCGTGTACCCTACACACCCATCAATACCCCCCTGGTCTATACGCACACAGTGTAACCCCCCTACACCCCTTCAGAAAACCCTGGTCATCGCACCCAGTGTCCCCACACAATCCCTAATCAGATACCCTGGTCCTATGCACCAGTGAACCCAACCAACAAACCTATTTTTTCATAAAACACCTGGTCTATACAACCCAGTGGTAACCCCACACAGCCCCCTTAGTACCCTGGTCTATAGCCACCCAGTGAAACCTACACATGCCCTATCAGCAACCCTGGGTCTATAAACAACCCAGTTGACCACCCCACACACCCTCTCATATACAACCATTGTCCTTAATCGCCACCCGAGTGTACCCTACACACCCGAATCAAAACCCTGGTCTATAACACCCATTGGAACCCACACACCCTAAATCTAAAACCCTGGTCCCTAATTGCACCCATTGGTAAACCCCACACACCCTATCAGATACCCTGGTCTTAGCACCCGTGTACCCATACACCCCTAATCCAATAACCCTGGTCTATAGCACCCAGTGACCCCCACAAACCCCTTCAATACCCTGGTTCTATAGCACCCAGTGAACCCCCACACACCCTGTCAGAAACCTGGCGCTGGTATGAATGAAATTAAAGAAACCTTAACACCAGGGGGCGGCTGGTAGGAAAGGAATGTAATTAAAATAACAGAAAAAAAAAACCTGTCCATATAGTCCCCAAGGTTGAAAAATTGGACCACGTGACGTTACAAGAGAAGTTCCAAACCTTGACGGGCTCCTTATTAACTAATTTCTTAAGACTTTGGCACATTTTTTCCACTCTCCCTGCCAACTTCCCAACTTGCTTGTCCTAGTGTCCTGTTACAAGTGTTGTAATCATTGGATGTAGCCAATCGGTTCTTGGTAAAAGCAGATCCATTTATATTCACCACAGTGCTGGGACATAGTGTCATGTACACAGTGTAATCATTAGAATGTAGCCAATCGGTGTAAAGCAGAGCCATTTATATTCACAAGTCTGCTGGTCTAGTGTCCTGTTACCACATGAATCTTAGGAATGTAGCCAAAGGTTGTACGCAGATCCATTATATTCACACTGTCGATGGGTCAGCTAGTTGTCCGGTTACAGTGTAATCATTAGTGAATGTAGCCAATCGGTGTAAAGCAGATCCCATTATATCACAAGTCTGCTGCGTACTCAGTGTCCTGTTACACTGTAATCATAGGAGTGGAGCAATCTGGTAGGTAAAGCAGATCCATTTATATTCACACGTCTGCTGGACCTAGTGTCCTGTTACAGTGTAATCATTAGGAATGTAGACAATCGGCTGGTAAAGCAGATCCATTATAGTCACACTGTCTGCTGGTACTAGTGTCCTGTTACAGTGTAATCATTAGGAATGTAGCCAATCGGTTTGTAAGCAGTATCCATTTTATATTCACACTGTCTGCTGGCCCCTAGTGCCTGTTACACTGTAATCATTAGGAAATGTAGCAATCGGTTTTGGTAAAAGCAGATCATTATATTCAAACAGTATGCTTGGACCTAGTGTCCTGTTACAGTTGAATCATTAGGATGTAGCCATCGGGTAATACAGATCCATTTATATTCACACTGTCTGTGGACCTAGGGAAGGGGAAAGGGAGAAGGGGGGGGAGGGGGGGGGGGGGGGGGAGTTTTTTTTTTTTTTCTTTCTTTCTTTTTTTTTTTTCTTTCCCTTTTTTTTTTTTTGTTGTTCTTTTTTTTTTTTTTTTTTTTTTCATTGGAATGTAGCCAATCGGTCTTGTTGTTAAAGCAGATCCATTTATATGCACACGGTTGGCTGGTCTCCTCCTAGTGTCTGTTACAGTGAATCATTGGAATGTACGCCATCGGGTTAAAGCAGATCCATTTATATTCACACTGTCTGCTGGTCCTAGGTCCTGTTACACTGTAATATTAGGATGTAGACAATCGGGGTAACGCAGATCCATTTATATTCACACTGTCTGCTGGTCCTAGTGTCCTGACCAGTGTAATTCATTAGGAAGGAATGTAAGCCAATCGGTGTTTTTGTAAAGCAGATCCAATTATATTCACACAGTCTGCTGGTTTTCCTAGTGTCCTGTTACAGTGATAATCATTAGGAATGTAGCCAATCGGTGTAATTTGTAAAGCAGATTCCATTTATATTCACACGGTCTGCTGGTTCCTTAGTGTCCGGTTTACAGTTGTAATCATTAGGAAGTAGCCAATCGTGGTGTAAAGCAGATCCCATTGAATTCACACTGTTGCTGCGTCCTAGTGTCATGTTACACGGTACTATCATTAGGAATGTAGCAATAGGTTGTAAAGCAGATCCATTTATATTCACACCGTATGCTGGACTAGTGTCCTGTTACAGTGTAATCAGTAGGAATGAGCAATCGCGTGTTGTATTAATAAGCAGATCCATTTATATGCACACAGTCGCTGGACCTAGTGTACTGTTACAGTGTAATCATTAGGAATGTAGCAATCGTGTAAGCAGATCCATTATATTCACACAGCTTGCTGGTCTTCCTTCCCCCCTCCCTTCCTCCTCCCTTCCCTCTCATTCACTCCCTCCCTTCTCCTTCTCCTTTTTCCCTCCATGTCATCCAGCCTTCTACATTCCTAGTGTCCTGTTACAGGGTAATCATTAGGAATGTAGCCAATCGGTGTAAAGCAGATCCATTTATATCTCAACAGTCTGTGGTCCTAGTGTCCGTTACAGTGTATCATTAGGAATGTAGCCAATCGGTTTGTTAAAGCAGACCATTTAATTCACACAGTCTGCTGTCCTAGTGTCCTGTTACAGTTAATCATAGGAATGTAGCCAATCGGTTTTTGTTAAAGCAGAATCCATTTTATGTTAACACTGTCGCTGGTCATGAGTGTCCTGTTACGTGTAATCATTAGGGAAATGTAGCCAATCGGTTGGAAAGGCAGATCATTTATATTCACACTGTCTGCTGGTCCTAGTGTCCTGTACAGTTAATCCATAGGAATGAGCCACTAATCGGGGTTAAAGCAGATCCATTTTATATTCACACGTAGGCTGGTCCTAGTGTCTGTTACGTGTAATCATTAGGAATGTAGCAAATACGTTGTAAAGCAGATCCATTGATATCACCAAGGTCTGCGACTAGTGTCTGTTCCACTGTAATCATTAGGAATGTAGCCAATCGGTGTTGGGTAAAGCAGATCCATTTTAGTTCACACAGTCTGCTGGACTAGTGTCCTGTCTACAGTTGTAATCATTAGACTGTAAGCAAATCGGTTGTTTGTTTAAAGCACGATCAATTTATATTCACCACAGTCTGCTGGACCATGAAGTGTTCCTGTTACAGTGTAATCATTAGGAATGTCAGCCATCGGTGTAAAGAAGATCCATTATATTCACACTGTCTGCTGGTCCTGTGTCCTGTTACAGGTATCATTAGGAATGTAGCCAATCGGTTGTAAAGCAGATCCATTTAATTCACACTGTCGGTGGACGTAGTTGTTCCTGTTACGTGTAATCATTAGGGAATTAGCCAATCGGTATGGTATATAAAGAAGAGATTCCATTTATATTCACACAGTCTGCTGGACATAGTGTCCTGGTACAGGTAATCATTAGGAATGTAGCCAAATCGGTGTAAAGCAGATCCAATTATATTCACAACTGTCTGTGGACATAAGGTCTGTTACAGTTGTAATCATTAGGAATGTAGCCAACGGTGTAAAGCAGATCCATTTATATCACAATGTCTGCTATGGTCTAGTGTCCTGTTACAGGTGTAATCTGGAAATGTAGCCAATCGGCTGTAAAGCAGATCCATTTATATTCACACTGTCGCCTGCGACCTAGTGTCCTGTTATAGCAGTGTAATCATTAGAAGTAGCCAAGCCGGTGTATAAAGCAAGATCCATTTATATTCACACAGTCTGCTGGACCTAGTGTCCTGTTTACAGTTAATCTTTAGGACTGTAGCCAATCGGTGTATGTAAAGCAGATCCATTTATATCACACTGTCTGCTGGACATAGTGTACTGTTACGTGTCAATAACTTAGGAATGTAGACTAACGGTTGTTAAAGCAGATACCATTATATTCACCACAGTCTGATGAGAACCTAGTGTCCTGTTAACTGTAATCATTAGGAAGTAGCCAATCGGTGTAAAGCAGATCCATTTTATCAACCACAGTGCTAGTCCTAGTGTCTCCTGGTACACTGTAATCATTAGGAATGTAGCAAAGCGGTGTATAAGCGATCCATTTATATTCACACAGTCTGCTGGACCTAGTGTCCTGTTAAGTGTAATCATTAGGAAGGATGTAGCCAATCGGTTGTAAAGCGATCCATTTTATATTCACACAGGTCTGCTGGACCTAGTGTCCTGTTACATGTAATAGTAGGAATGTAGCCCATCGGGTATTAAAGCAGATCCATTATATTTAACACGGTCTGATGGACATCAGTGTCCTGTGTTACACTGTAAGTCATTAGGAAGGTAGCCAATCGGTGTAAAGCAGATCCATTTATTTCACACAGGTCTGCTTGGGACCTAGTGTCACTGGTACAGTGTAATCTTAGAATTTGTAGCCAATCGGTATAAAGCAGATGTCCATTTATATTAACACAGTCTGCGGACTAGTGTCTGTTACAGTGTAATCCAGGGATGTAGCCAATCGGTTGTTTTTTAAAGACCAGATTCCATTTCTATTCACACTGTCTCTAGGACCTAGCTGTCGTTACAGTGTAAGCATTAGGAATGTAGCCAATCGGTTTGTTTGTTTGTTTGTTTGTAAAGCAGACTCATTTATATTCACACTGTATGCTGGACCTAGTGTCCTGTTACACTGTAAATCATTTTAGGAGGGAATGTAGCCAATCGTTGCATAAGGCAGATCCATTTATATTCAACAAGGGTCTTTGCTGGTCCTCGTGTCCTGTTACAGTGTAATCATTAGGAATGTAGCCAATCGGTGTTGTTGTCTAAAGCAGATCCATTTATATCACCACTGTCTGGGGTCCTCAGGGGTGTCCTGTACACTGTAAGTAAAGGAAAATGTAGCCAATCGGTTGTATTGTTTTTGTTAAGCAGATCCATTATATTTACACTGTCTGCTGGTCCTAGTGTCCTGTTACAGGTAATCAGTAGGAATTAGCCAATCGGTTTTGTGAAAGCAGATCCATTTATTATTCACACAGTCTGCTGGTCCTAGTGTCATGTTACACGTATATCATAGGAATGTAGCCAATCGGTGTAAAGCAGAGATCCATTTATATTCACACAGTCTGCTGGTCCTAGTGTCTGTTACCACTGTAATCATTAGGAAGTAGCCATCGGTTGTAAAGCAGATCCATTTATATTCACACAGTCTGATGGACCTAGTGTCCTGTACAGTGTAATCATTAGAATGTAGCCAATCGGTTTGTAATGTAAAGCAGATCCATATTTCAACACTGTCTGCTGGACCTAGGTCTGTTACAGGTAATCAATGAGGATAGGTAGACAATCGGTTGGTTTTTTTTTTTTTTAAAATTTTTTTGTAGTTGTAAAGCAGATCCATTTAATCACACAGGCTGCTGGACTAGGGTCCTGTTACAGTGTTAATCATTAGGAATGTCAGCCAACGGTTGTAAAAGCAGATCATTTATATTTCCACACAGTCTGCTGGTCCTAGTGTCCTGTTACACCTGAATCATTAAGGAATTGTAGCAAATCGGTGTAAATTGGTAAAGCAAGATCCAATTTATAGTCACACTGTCTGCTGGACCTAGTGTCCTGGTAACTGTATCATTAGGAATGTAGCCAATCGGTGTAAAGCAGATCCATTTATATTCAACACTGTCTGTGGTCAATAGTGTCCTTTTACACGTACATCATAGGCATGTAGCCAATCGGTGTAAAGCAGATCCACTTATATTCACCACTGTTCTGCTGGTCCAGTGGTCCACATGTTACACTTTAATTCATAGGATGTAGCCATCGGGGTTGTGTTTTGGTGTAAAAGCAGAATCCATTTAATATCACGCCCAGTCTGCTGGACCTAGTGTCCTGTTACACTGTAATCATTAGAATGTAGCCCATCGGTTGTTAAAAGCAGATCCATTTATATTCACGCAGTCGGTGGACTAGTGTCCTTGTTACACTGTAAATCATGAGGAATGTAGCCAATCGGGTGTAAAGCAGACCATTATATTCCAAACAGTCTGCTGGACCTAGTGTCCTGTTACAACTGTAATCATTAGAATGTAGCCAACGGTGCTAAGCAGATTCCATTATATTCACACATCTGTGGTTCCTAGGTCCTGTTTTACACGTAACATTAGGAATGTAGGCAATCGGTGTCAAAGCAGATGCAAGTTATATTCACACAGTCTGCTGGTCTAGTGTCCTGTTACTGTAATCATTAGGAATGGAAGCCAACGGTGTAGAAGCAGATCCATTTATATTCACACAGTCTGCTGGTCCTAGTGTCTGTTACATTAATCATTAGGGAATTAGCCAATTCGGTATTGTAAGCAGATCCATGTCTATTACACAGTCTGATGGACCTAGTGTCATGTACAGGTGTAATCATTAGGAAATGTAGCCAATCGGTGTAATCGTTGTAAGCAGATCCATTTTATATTCACACAGTCTGCTGGCTAGTGTCCTGTTACCGTACTCTTAGGAAGTTAGGCCAATCGGGTAAAGCAGATCCATTTATATTCCACTGTCTGCTGGTCCTAGTGTCCGTTACCTGTAATCATTAAGGAATGTAGCCAAGGATTTTTGTAAAGCAGATCCATTTATATTCACACTGTCCTGCTGGACATTAGGTCTGTTACACTGTAATCAGTAGGAAGTAGCCAATCGGGTAAAGCAGCAGATCCATTTAATTCAACTGTCTGCTGGTCCCTAGTGTCCTTGTTACAATGTAATCATTAGGAAATGTAGCCAATCGGTGTTTGTTAAAGCAGATCCATTTAATTCACACAGTCGCTGGACCTTAGTGTCCTGGTACACTGTAATCATTAGGAATGTAGCAAATCGGTGGTTTTGTTGTAAAGCAGATCCATTTATAGCACCACAGTCTCTGCGGACCTAGTGTCTGTCTACAGTGGAATCATTAGGAATGTAGCCAATCGTGTGTTTTGTACAAGCATGATCCATGTATATTCACACGTCTGCTGGACCTAGTGTCTGTTACAGTGAATAAGTAGGAATTAGCAATCGGGTTGGTAAAGCAGATCCATTTATATTCACACAGTCTGCTGGACCTAGTGTCCTGTTACAGTGTAATATTAGGAATGTAGCCAATCGGTGTTTTTGTGAAAGCAGATCATTATATTCACACAGTCTGCTGCCGACTAGTGTCTGTTACAGTGTAATCATAGGAATGTAGCCAATCGGTTTGTAAAGCAGATCCAGTTATCTTCTCACAGTCTGCTTGGTCCCTTATTCCTGTGTACAGTGTAATCATTCTTAGGAATGTAGCCAATCGGTTTGTTAAAAGCAGATCCATTTTATTCAACAGTCTGCGGGTCCCTAAGTTCCTGTTACAGTGTAATCATAGGAATGTAGCCAATCGGTTGTAAAGCGATCCATTTATATTCACACAGTCTGCTGGTCCTAGTGTCTGTTAAAGTGTAATCATGAGGAATGAGCCAATCGGTGTTGTAAAGCAAGATTCCATTTATATTCACACTGTCTGCTGGTACTAGTGTCCTGTTAAGGTAATCTTTAGGAAGGAATGGACCAATCGGTTGTAAAGCAGATCCATTTAGATTCACACTGATCTCAGGTCCTAGTGTCTGTTACAGTGGGAATCCATTAGGAATGTAGCCAATCGGTGTGTAAAGGCAGAGCCATTTATATCAACTGTCTGCTGGCCTAGTGTCCGTTTACAGTGTAATCATCTAGGAATGTAGCCAATCGGTTTGTAAAGCAGATCATTATATTCACACTGGTAGGCTGGACCTAGTGTCCTGTTTACACTGTAAATCATAGAAGTAGCCACTCGGTGTGTTGTTAAGCAGATCCATTTATATTCACCCACAGTTGCTCTCCCTGGACCTAGTGTCCTGTTACAGTGTAATCATTAGGATGTAGCCAATCGGTTTGTGTGTGTAGGTTGTAAAGCAGATCCATTTATATTCACACAGTCTGCTGGACCTAGGGTCCTGGACACTGGAAATCATTAGGAATGTCAGCCAATCGGTTGTAAGCAGACATTCGATTCAACTTGTCTGCTGTCATAGTGTCCTGTTTACAGTGTAACATTAGGAATGTAGCCAATGTTGTAAAGCAGATCCATTTATGTATTCACCCTGTCTGTGGAACTAGGTCCTGTTACAGTGTATCATTGGAATGTAGCAACGATAAAGCAGATCCATTTATATCACCACAGGTCTGCTGGACCTAGTGTCCTGTTTACAGTTGTAATCATAGGAATGTAGCAATCGGTTGTAAAGCAGATCCATTTATATTCACCACTGTCTGCTGACGCTAGTGTCCTGTTACAGTGTAATCATTAGGAATGTAGCCAATCGGTGTAAAGCAGATCCATTATATTAACACTGTCTGCTGGTCCTAGTGTCCTGTTACCAGTGTAATCATTAGGAATGTAGCCAATCGGTTGTAAGCAGATCCATTTCTATTCACACTGTCTTGCTGGAAAAAAAACCTTAAGTGTCCTGTTACAGTGTATCATTAGGAATGTAGCCCCAATCGGTATTATAAAGCAGATCCAGTTATATTCACACAGTCTGCTGGAACTAGTGTCTGTTTAAAGTGTAATCATTAGAATGTAGCACAATCGGGTGAAAGCAGATCCAATTTATATTCACACTGTCGTGGACCTAGTGGTCCTGTTTACAGTGTATGTATTCATTAGGAATTGTAGCCAAATCGTGTAAAGCAGATCCATTCTATATTCACACAAGTCTTGCTGGAACCTAAGTGCATGTTACCTGTAATCATAGGAATGTAAGACAATCGGTTTTGTAAAGCAGATCAATTTA
The DNA here is from genome assembly GCA_019447015.1 of Hymenochirus boettgeri. Classification (NCBI taxonomy): domain Eukaryota; kingdom Metazoa; phylum Chordata; class Amphibia; order Anura; family Pipidae; genus Hymenochirus; species Hymenochirus boettgeri. The sequence continues at coordinate 110,566 of JAACNH010000486.1, read as the reverse complement.
TATTCACACAGTTCGCTGGTTCTAGTGTCCTGTTACCAGGTATAAGTTAGGAATGTAGCCAATCGGTTTGGTAAAGCAGATTCCATTATATCAACAGTCTGATGGACCTAGTGTCATGTTACAGGTAATCATTAGGAATGGAGCCAATCGGTGTAAAGCAGATCATGTTTTCACACAGTCTGCTGACCTAGGTCCTGTTCACTGTAAGCATTAGGAATGTAGCCAATCGGTTTGTAAAGCAGATCCATATATTTCACACTGTCTGCTGGAACCCTAGTGTCCTGGTTACACTGTAATCATTAGGAATGTAGCCAATCGGTGTGTAAAGCCGATCCATTTATATTCACCACGTCTGCGGACCTAGTGTCTGTTACAGTGTAATTAATTAGTATGTAGCAATCGGAATAAAGCAGATCCATTTATATTCACACAGTCTGCTGGACCTAGTGTCCTGTTTACAGCGTAATCATTAGGAAGGTAGCCAAATCGGTGTAAAAGCAGATCCATTTATATTCACACGGTCTGATGGACCTAGTGTCCTGTTACAGTGTAATCATTAGGAATGTAGCCAAGCGGTGTTGTTTTTTGTAAAGAAGTCCATTTATATTCACAGTCTGCGGGACTAGTGTTACGGTACACTGTAATCAGTAGGAATGTAGCCAATCGGTTGTTGTTGTTAATGGGAACGCAGATCCATTTCTATTCACACGGTCTGTGGTCCTAGATTCCTGTATTACAGTGTACTCATTAGGAATGTAGCCAATAGGTTTGTTGAAAAGCAGATCCATTTATATTCACACTGCGCTGGTCCTAGTGTCCTGTTACACTGTAATCATAGGAATGTAGCCCAATCGGTGTAAAGCAGATCCAGTATATTCACACTGTTGCTGGTCATAGTGTCATTTACAGTGTAATCATTTAGGAAGGAGCCAATCGGTTGTGTAAGCAGATCCATTTATATTCACACAGTCTGGGTCCTAGTGTCCGGTTAACAACTGCTAATCATTAGAATTGATAGCTCAAAAAAAAAAATTTTAGGTTGTAAAGCAGATCCATTTATATCACCACAGTATGCTGGTCTAGGGTCCTGTACACTGTAATCCTTAGGACTGGAGCCCCAATCGGTTTTTTTGTAACAGATCCATTTATATTCACACAGTCGGCTGACCCTAGTGTCCGTACAGTGTAATCCTTAGGAATGTAGCCAATCGGGTATTGTTAAAGCAGATCCATTTATATTCACACTGTATGCTGCGACCTAGTGTCCTGTTACAGTGTAATAATGAGGAATGTAGCCAATCGGTGTAAAGCAGATCCATTTATATCACACAGTCTGCTGGACCCTAGTGTCCTGTTACAGTTGTAATCATAGGAATGTAGCCAACCGGTTGTTGTTAAAGCAGATCCATTATATCACACGTCTGCTGGTCCTAGTGTCCTGTTACACTGTAATATTAGGAATGTAGCCAATCGGTGTAAAGCAGATCCATTTTTATATTCACACTGTCTTGCTGGACCTAGTGTCCTGTTACACTGTTAATCATTAGGAATGTAGCCCCAAAAATTTCGGTTTGTAAAGCAGACTCCATATATTAACACTGTATGCTGGTCCTAGTGTCATGTTACACGGTAATTCATTAGGATGTAGCCATCGCGTGTAAAAGCAGATCAGTTATATTCACACTGTCGCTGGTCCTAGTGTCGTTTACAATGTAATCATTAGGAAGTAGCCAAAATCGGTGTAAAGCAGATCCATTTCTATTCAACACAGTTCTGCTGGACCTAGTGTCCTGTTACACGTAATCATTAGGAATGTAGCCAATCTGGTGTAAAGAAGATCCATTGTATATTCACGCAGTGTTCTGCTGGACATAGTGTCCGGGTACACTGTAATCATTAGAATGTAGCCAATCGTGTTAAAAGCAGATCCATTTCTATCACACAGTCTGCTGGACATAGTGTCCTGTTACACTGTAATCAGTAGGAATGTAGCCATCGGTGTAAATTGTTGTAAAGCAGATCCATTTATATTCACACAGTATGTGGTCCTATGTGTCCTGTTACACTGTAATCATTAGGAATGTAGCCAACGTTGTAAAGAAGATTCAATTTATATTCACCACAGTCTGCTGTCTAGTGTTCCTGTTCACTGCTAATAATTAGGAATGTAGCCAATCGGTGTAGTGTGTAATAAAGCAGATCATTTATATTCACACAGTCTGTGGTCCAGTGTCTGTTACACTAGTAATCATTAGGACATGGAGCAACCGGTGTAAAGCGATCCATTTATATTCCACAGCTGCTGTGGACATAGTGTCCTGTTACAGTGTAATCATTAGGAATTTAGCCAATCGGTGTTGTAAAGCAGATCCATTTTTATTTCACACAGTCTGCTGGTCCTAGTGTCCTGTTTACCCTGTAATCATAGGAATGTAAGCCAATCGGTGGTTGTTTTAAAGACAGATCCATTTCTATTCACACGTCTGCTGGTCTCATAGTGTCCTAATGGACACGTAAATAATTAGGAAGTAGCCAATCGGTGTAAAGCAGATCCATTTATATTAACACTGTCTGATGGACATAGGGTACTGTTACACTGTAATCTAGGAATGTAGCCAATCGGTTGTTTTGTAAAGCAAGATTCCATTTAATTCACATGTTGCTGGTCCTAGTGTCCTGTTACACTGTAATCATTAGGAATGTAGCCAAACGGTTGTTTTGTTATGTAAAGCAGATCCATTTATATCACCACAGTTGCTGACCTAGTGTCCTGACACGGAATCATTAGGAATGTACCACTCGGTTTGTAAAGCGATACCATTGATATTCACACCAGGTTGCTGGACCTAGTGTCCTGTTACAGTGTAATCATAGGAATGTAGCCAATCGGTTGTAGTGAAAGCAGAGATCATTTTATATTACACAGTTGCTGGACCTAGTGGGCCTGTGACAGTGTAATCATAGGAATGTAGCCAATCGGTGTAAAGCAGATCCATTATATTCACACGTATGCGGACCTAGGTCCTGTTACATGTAATCATTAGGAATGATAGCCAATCCGGTTGTAAAGCAGATCCATTATATTCACACTGGGTGATGACCTAGTGTCCTGTGACAGTGTAATCATGAGGAATGTAGGACCAACGGGTTGTAAGCAGATCCATTTATATTCAACAGTCTGCTGGACCTAGTGTCAGTTACACTTGTAATCATTAGGCATGTGCCAATCCGGTTTCGGTAAGTTTGTAAAGCAGATCCATTTATATTAACACTGTCTGCTGGTCCTAGTGTCCGGTTACACTGTATCATTAGGAATGTAGCCAATCGGTTGATAAGAGATCCATTTAATTCACACTGTCTGCTGGACATAGTGTCCTGTTACAGGGTGTAATCATTAGGAATGTAGCCAATCGGTTGTAAGCAGGCAGATCCATTTATATTCACTACAGTCTGCTGGTCCCTCGTGTCCGTTACAGTGTAATTCTTGGAATGTAGCCAACGTATAAGCAAGATCCATTAATTCACCAGGTTCTGCTGGTCCTAGTGTCCTGTTACACGGTAATTCATTAGGAGGAATGTAGGCCAATCGGTGTAAAGCAGATCCATTTATATTCACACGTTGGCTGGTCCTAGTGTTCCTGTTACAGTTGTATTCATTAGGAAGTAGCCAATCCGGTGTAAGCAGATCCATTTATATTCACCACTGTCTGATGGTCCTAGTGTCCGTTACAAGTGCTAATCATTAGGAATGTAGCCATCGGTGTTGTATGTATGTTTTGTAAAGCAGATCCATTGATATTCACACGGTCTGCTGGTCCTAGTCGTTACAGTGTAATCATTAGGAATGTAGCCAATCGGTGTTAAGCAGATCCTTATATTCAACAGTTGCTGGGTCTAGTGCCTGTTACACTGTAATCATTAGGAATGTAGAGCCAATAGTTGGTTGTTAAAGCAGATCCATTATATGACAACACAAAGTCTTGCGGGACCTAGTGTCCGTACACTGTTCATTTTAAGGGAATGTAGCCACTCGGTGTAAAGCAGATCCATTTATATTCCACACAGTTGCTGGACACTAGTGTCCTGTTACAGTGTAATCATAGAGAAGTAGCCAATCGGTTTTGTAAAGCAGACCATTTAATCACACTGTCTGATGGACCTAGTGTCCGTTACACTGGTTGTAATCCATTAGGAAATGTAGCCAATCGGTTTGTTTGTGTTGTAAAGCAGAATCCTTTATATTAACACAGTCGATGGTCCTAGTGTCCTGTTACACGTAATCATTAGAATGTAGCAACGGTGTGTTAAGAGATCAATTTTATTCACACAGTATGCTGGACTAGTGTCTGTTACACTAATTCATTGGAATGTTAGCCAATCGGTGTAAAGCAGATCCATTTATAGTCACACAGTCTGCTGGTCCTAGTGTCCTGTTACAATGTAATCATTAGGAATGTAGCCAATCGGTGTAAAGAGATCCATTTATATTCACACAGTTATGCTTGACCAGTGTCCTGTACAGTGTAATCATTAGGAATGTAGCCAATCGGTTGTAAAGCAGATCCATTTATATTCACACAGTCTGATGGTCCTAGTGTCCTTACCACGTAATCATTAGGAATGTAGCCAATCGGTGTAAAGCAGATCCATTTAATTCACACTGTATGCGGACTAGGGTCCTGTTTACCCACTGTAATCATAGGAATGTAGCCAAGCGGTGTAAAGCAGATCCTTTATATCACACAGTCTGCGGGTCCTAGTGGTCCTTGTGACCCTGTAATCATTAGGATGTAGCAATCGGTGTTGTTGTTTAATGTGTGTAGCAGATCCATTTTATATTCACACAGTCTGGGTCCTAGGTCCTGTTACAGTGTAATCATTAGGACTGTAGCCAATCGGTTTTGATGTTTGTAAAGCAGATCCATGGATATTCACACTGTTGCTGGTCCTAGTGTTGTTACAGTGTAAATCATTAGGAATGTAGCCAAATCGGTGTTAAAGCAGGATCCATTATATTCACCACTGTCTGATGGTCCTAGTGTCCTGTTACACTGTAAATCATAGGAATGTAGCAATCGGTTGTTGTAAAGCAAGATTCCAGTTATATCACACAGTCTGCTGGACCAGTGTCCCGTTACCACTGTAATCATTAGAATGTAGCCACATCGGTTGTTGTACAAGCCGATCCATTTATCTTCAACAACAGTCTGCTGGTCCTAGTGGCTGATTTACACTGTAATTAATCATTTAGGAATGTAGCCAATCGAGTTTTTGTAAAGCAGAGATCCATTTATATTCACGCAGTTCTGCTGGTCCTTCCTAGTCCTGTTACACGTAATCATTAGGATGTAGCAAATCGGTGTAAAGCAGATCCATTTAGATTCACACAGTCTGCTGGATCCTAGTGTCCGGTTACACGGAATCATTAGGAATGCGAGCCAATCGGTTGTTGTAAAGCAGATCCATTATATCACCAGTTGCTTGGTTACTAGTTGTCTGTGACATGTAATCATAGGAATGTAGCCAATACGGGTTTGTGGTTGATAAAGCAATCATTTAATTCACACAGTCTGCTGGACCTAGTGGTCCTGTTACACTGTAATCATTAGGAATGAGCCATCGGATTGTAAGCAGATCCATTTATATTCACACTTGTCTGATGGACCCTAGGGGTCCTGTACAGTGTAATCATTCATGAATGTAGCCCATAGGTGGCTAAAGCAGATCCATTGATATTCACCTGTTCTGGCTGGTTTCCTAGTGTCCGTTACACTGTAATCATTAGGGAAGTAGCCAATCGGTTGTTGTTGTAAAGCAGATCCATTTATATTCAAAAACTGTCTGCTGGACCAGTGTCCTGTTACAGTGTAATCATTAGGATGTAGCCAATCGGTTTTGGTAAAAGCAGATCCATTTATATTCACACAGTCTGATGTACTAGTGTCCTGTTCAGTGTAATCATTAGGAAATGTAGCACAATCGGTGTTGTTGTGTGTGTGTAAAGCAGATCCATTTATATTCCACACAGTCTGCTGGACTTAGTGCTGTTCACACTGTAATCATTAGGAATGTAGCCAATCGCGGTGTTAAAAGAGATACATTTATATTCACACTGTCGTGGACCCAGTGTCCGTACACTGTACGTAATCATGAGGAATGTAGCCAATCGGTGTGTAAAGCAGATCCATTTCTATTCACACAGTTGCTGGGACCTAGTGTCCTGTTACAGTGTAATAATTGGAATGTAGGCCAATCGGTTGGTTGTAAAGCAGATCCCATTTATATTCACACATCGCTGACCTAGTTGCTGTTACATTAATTCATTAGGAATGTAGCCCAACGGTGGTAAAGCAGATCCATTTATATTCACACAGCTGCTGACTCGTGTCATGTTACACTGTAAGATTAGAATGTAGCCAATCGGGTTTGTAAAGCAGATCCATTATATGCACACTGTCTGCTGGACCTAGTGTCCTGTGTACAGTGTATCATTAGGAATGTAGGCCAAAGGTGTTTTTTTGGAAAGCAGGATCCATTTATATTCACACGGTATGCTGGACCTAGTGTCATGTTACACTGTATCATAGGAATGTAGCCAATCGGTGTGTAAAAAGCCAGATCCAGTTTATATTCACACGGTCTGCTGGTCTAGTTTCCTGTTAACAGGTAATATTAGGAATGTAGCCAATCGGTGTTTGGTTGTGTTTGTAATAAAGAAGATCCATTTATATTCACACAGTCTGCTGGACTCGTGTCCTGTTACAGGTATCATTAGGAATGTAGCCAACGGGGTAAAGCAGAATTCCCATTTAATTCACACAGTCTGCAGGGACCTAGTGTCCTGGTATCAGTGTAATCATTAGGAATGTAGCCAACGGTTTTGTTTTGTTGTTTGTTGTTGTAAAAGCAGATTCCATTTGTATTCACACAGTTGCGGACCTGTGTCATGTGACAGTGTTTAATCATTAGGATGTAAGCACATCGGTGTTAAAAGCAGATCCATTTATTTCACACAGTCTGGCTGAGTTCATTAGTGTACTTTGTACACTGTAATCATAGGAATGTAGCCAATCGGTTTATAAAGCAGATCCATTTATATTCACACATCTTGATGGACCTAGTGTAATGTACAGGTAATCATTAGGAATGTAGCAATAGGTTGTTAAGCAGATTCCATTTATTATTCACACTGTTCTGCTGGTCCTAGTGTACTGTTACCGTGTAATCATTAGGGAATGTAGCAATCGGTGATTTTGTAAAGCAGATCCATTTATATTCACACAGTCGCTGGACCTAGTGTCCTGTACAGTTGTAATCTAGGAAATGAGCAATCGGTTTGTGTAAAGCAGATCCATTTATATTCACACTGTATGCTGGACCTAGGTTCCTGTTACATGTAATCATTTAGGAATGTAGCAATCGGTGTTAAAGCAGGATCCATTTATATTCACACAGTCTGCTTGGTCCCTAGTGTCCGGTTACACGAATCATTAGGAATTAAGCAAACGCGGTTTGTGTGGTAAAGCAGATCCATTTAATGCACACAGGCTGCTGGACATAGTGTCCTGTTACAGTGTATCATTAGGAATGTAGCCAATCGGTGTGTTAATTTGTAAAGCAGATCCATTTATATTCACACAGTTCTTGCTGGACCTAGTGTCCTGTTACAGTGTAATCATAGGAATGTAGCCAATCGGTGTAAAGCAGATCCTTATATTACACAGTCTGCTGCGACTAGTGTCCTGTTACAGTGTAATCATTAGGAATGTAGCCCAATCGGTGAAAGCAGATAGATCATTACTATTCACACAGCTGCTGTTCCTCGTGGTCATGTACACGTAATTCATTAGGAATGTAGCCAATCGGTGTTTAAAGGCCAGATCCATGTAATTCACACAGTCGCTTCGACCTATGTCCTGTTACAGTTGGATCATTAGGAATGTATGTAGCCAATCGGTGTAAAGCAGATACATTTCTATTCACACAGATGCTGGACCTAGTGTCCTGGTACAGTGTAATCATAGGAAAGTGTAGCCAATCGGTGTAAAGCAGATCCATGATATTCACACAGTCTGCTGGACATAGTGTCCTTGTTACAGTGTTAATCATGAGGAATGTAGCCAATCGGTGTTAAAGCAGAAGATCAATTATATTCACACCAGTCTGCTGGAACTAGTGTCCTGTTACAGTGTAATTCATTAGGAATGTAGCCAATCGGTAAAGCAGATCCATTATATTCACACAGTCTGCTGGACCTAGTGTCCCTGTTACAGTGTAATAATTAGGAATGTAGCCAATCGGTGCTAAAGCATATCCCCATTATATTCACACAGTCTGCTGGACCTCGTGTCCCCCTGTTACAGTCGTGTCATCATAGGAATGCTAGCACAGCGGGTAAAGCCAGATCATTTATATTCACACAGTATGCTGGACTAGGTCCTGTTCAGTGTTTGTAATCATTAGGAATGTAAGCCATCGGTTTAACGCAGATCCATTTATATTCACCACAGTCTGCTGGACTAGTGTCCTGTACAGTGGCAGAAGGGCCACGTTTTTCATTTGTTTACAAAGCCCTCTCCCCCAGTTCGCTCATATTATTACCAGTCTGGGACTGGCTGGAAGTCCTTGGTCAGGGGGTTGCTGGGAGGATTTGTTCCTCTGTCATTGGATTTCACTAGATCCAGGTGGTAAAACTGAATGGGATTATGGGATTGTTTCTGGTTTAGTAGATAAAAACATCATCGGATCTAACCGATAGGTGCTATGATTTTGGGTAAGTCCTGGATGTGCCTAATCTGGATTCTTGTTTGCCGATATAGGTGGATTTTTAACGGTACGGCGTCATTCCGACAGCACGTCTGTGACCATGGGGAGCGAGCGAGTTCTGGTATCATAATGTAGGGAGCAGCTGTCGATCCAGGTAATCTAATCTGGACCCGACTTGGAATGGGGAGGATATTAATGTGAATATAGGGGATGGGAAATGTATATAGTGTAGATATTAGGGGAGGGAATGATAGAGTGTAGATAATAGGGGGGATAGGAATGTATATAGTGTAGAATATAGTGGATGGAATGTATATAATGTAGCTATATTAGGGGGATAGGCTGTATATAATGTAGATCTATAGTGGTTGGAATGTATTATACTGTAGATCTAGAGGGGATGAATGTATATAGGTTAGAATATAGATGGAGGGAATGTACTAGTACTGTAGATAATAGGGGATAGGAATGTATATAATGTAGATATATAGTGGATGGGAATGTAAAATGTATATATATAGGGGATAGGCGTGTATATAATGTAGATATATAGGGATGGGAATGTATATAATGTAGATATATAGGGATAGGGATGTATATAATGTAGATATATAGTGATAGGAAGTATATAAGTAGATATATAGTGGATGGGAATGTTATAATGTAGTTTAATAGTGGATGGAATGTTAAATGTAGATATAAGGGGAAGAGAATAGGAGAGGAATGTTATATGAATATAGATATATAGGGATAGGGATGTAGATAGTGGATGGGAATGTATATAAGTTAGATAGATAGGGGATAGGAATGTATATGTAATGTTAGATAGATAGTGGATGGGAATGTATATAATGAGATATATAGGGAAGGGTTGTATATAATGTAGATATATAGTGGATGGGAAGGTATATAATGTAGATATATATGGGATAGGGATGTATATAAGTAATATATATGGATAGGAAGTATATAATGTAGATATATAGGGTGGAATGTATATAAGAGATATATCGTGGATGGGAATGTATATAGTGTGAGATTATATAGTGGCATTGAATGGATATAGTGTGATATATGGGGAGAGGAATGTATATAATGTAGATATATGGGGGGGATAGGAATGGATATAATGGAGATATATAGGGGATTAGGGATGTATATAGTGTGATAGATAGGGGATAGGATGTATCTAAGGTAGCTATATAGGGGATAGGGATGTTATATAATGTTAGATATATAGGGATAGGAAGGCTAATACTGTCGGATTATAGCGGATAGGGATGTATATCAGTAGCTATATAGGGGCTAGGAATGTATATAATGTCGAGATCTAGTGGATGGGAAGTAATAATGTAGATATATAGGGAAGGAATGTATATAATTTGTAGATATATGTGGAGGAATGTATATAATGTAGATATATGGGGACCCCTAGGATGTAATAAGGTAGTATATAGTGGATGGGACTTGTATAAATGTAGTATATGGGGGATAGGAATGTATATAATGTAAGATATATGGGGGATAGGATGTAATTATGTATATATATGGGGAATAGGGAAGTTGTATTATAATGTCGATATATAGGGGATAGGGATGTATATAATGTAGATCTATAGGGGATAGGATGTTATAATGTAGAATATGGGGATGGGAATGATATACTTTAGATAGTATAGTGGATGGAATGTTAAAAGTAGATATATGGGGGATAGGAATGTATATAAGTATATATATGGGGGTAGGAATGTATATAAGAGATATCTAGGTTTATGGGAATGATATAATGTAGATATATAGTGGATGGGAAGGTAAAATGTAGATACATAGTGGATGGGAATGTAATATAAGTAGATATATGAGGGGGTGGAATTGTATTATAAGTAGAGTAATATAGCGGATTAGGAATGTATATAATGTAGATTTATGGGGGATGGGAATTAGATTAATGTAGATATATAGTGGATGGGAATGTAAATAATGTAGATATATGGGGGATAGGAATGTATATTCATGTAGATATATGGGGGATAAGGAATTTATATAATGTAGTATATAGTTATGGGAATGTTATAATGTAGAATATAGTGGAGGGAATGTATATAATTGTAGATATATAGGCGGTGGGAATGTATATAATGTCGGATATATAGGGGAGAGGAATGGTATATAATGTAGATATATATAGCGGATAGGAATGGATAAAGTAGAATATGCGGGGATGGGAATGTAATATAATGTAGATAGATAGCGGATAGGAATGTATATAATGTAGATTATAAAGCGGATAGGAATGTATATAATGTAGATATATAGCAAGATGAGGAATGTATTATAACGGTAGATATAGGGGGGATGGGAATGTATATAATGTAGAAATTGGGGGAGGGGATGGGAATGTATAGAATGTAGATATTAGGGATGGGAAATAATGTATCTAATGTAGGATATAGTGGATAGTATGTATTATAATGTAGATATACAGGGGATAGGAAAGTAGATATGTAGATATACAGGGGATAGGAATTATATAATGTAGATATATTGGGATGGGAATGTATATAATGTAGATATAGAGATAGGAAGGTATATAATGTGGATATACAGGGATAGGAATTATTATACTGTAGATATAAAGGGGATAGGGATGATAAGTGTAGATATACAGGGGATAGGGATGTATATGATGTAGATATATAGGGGATAGATAGGCATGTATATAGTGTCAGATATATAGGGGGTGGGATTGGTATATTAGTGTGATATATAGGGGATGGGAATGTAATATAATGACGAATATAAGGGATAGGAATGTTATTATAATGTAGATATATAGGGGATGGGAATGATATAATGTAGATTAGTATGAGGGGATGGGGAATGTTATCATGTGATATATAGGGGATGGGAATTGTATATAAGTAGATGGTTATAGCGGATAGGTATGAATAATGTAGAATATATAGCAGATAGGAAGTATATAATTAGATAGATATCGGATAGGAATGAAAATGTAGATATACAGGGGATATGAATGTAATAATGTAGTTATATAGGGGATGGGAATGTTATAATGTAGATATATAGGGATGGACTTTATATAATGTAGATATTACAGGGGGTAGGAATGTATATGATGTTGTAGATATATAGGGGATAGGAATACATTATAATGTAGATATATAGGGGATAGGACTATATACAAGTAGATAGATAGGTATGTGGAATGGAATAATGTAGATATAGAGGGGATAGGGATGTATATAATGTAGATATTAGGGGATAGGGATGTATACAAATGTAGAATATAGGGGACAGGAATGTATATAGTGGTAGATATATTAGGGGTGGGGATGATGATATAGTTTAGATATATAGGGGATGGGAATGTATATAGGGTAGAGATATAGGGGAGGGAATGTATATAGTGTAGATATATAGGGGATGGGAATGTATATAGTGTAGATATATAGGGATGGGAATGGTATATAGTGTAGATATATAGGGGATGGAAAGTATATAGTGTAGATTATATAGGGGATGGGAATGTATATAGGTAGGTATATAGGGGATAGGGAATGTATTATAGGTAGTAGATATATAGGATGGGAATGTATATTCTGTAGATATAAGGGGATGGAATGTATATAGTGTTGATTATGTTTTTTTTAAAGGGGGGGATGGGAATGTATATAGTGTAGCTTATAGGGGATGGGAATGTATATAGTGTAGAGATATAGGGGATGGGAATGGTATATAGTGTAGATATATAGGGGATGGGGAATGTATATAAATGTAGATATATAGGGGATGGGAATGTATATAATGTAGATATAAGGGGGATGGGAATGTAGATAATCTAGATATATAGGGATGGAATGTAGATTATTGGGGATGGGAATGTATATAATGTAGAATATATGGGGAGGGAATGTATATAATGTAGATATATGGGGGAGGGAAGTATATGATTCGATATATGGGGGATGGGAATGTATATGATGTAGAAAAGATATAGGGGGATGAATGTATATAAATGTAGATATATGGGGGAGGGGAATTATATTTTTTTAAAAAACAAATGTAGAATATGGGGGATGGGAATGTATTAATGTAGATATATGGGGGATGGGACTGTATATAATGTAGATATTTAGCGGATGGGAATGTATATAATGGAAGATATTAGAGGATGGGAATGGTATAGAATGTAGATTATATAGGGGAGGGAAGATATATAATGTAGATATTTATAGGGGAGGGAATGTATTATAATGTGGAATATTGGGGATGGGAATGTATATAATGTAGATATATGGGATGGGAATGTATATAATGTAGATATATGGGGGATGGAATGTATATGATGTAGATATATGGGGGATGCGGAAGTATATATAATGTAGAATATTAGGGGAGGGAAAGTGTATATAATGTAGATATATGGGGGATGGGAAATGTCTAAATGTTAGATATATGGGGGATGGGAACACTGTAGATGAGTGATATATGGGGATGGGAATGTATATAAGTGTTAGATATATGGGGATGGGGAATGTATATAATGTAGATATAGGGGGGATGGGAAGTATATAAGGTAGATATATGGGGATTGGATGGGAATGTATATAATGTAGAATATGGGGCTGGGAATGTATATAATGTAGATATATAGGGCATGGGAATGTATATATGTAGATAATAGGGCATGGGAATGTATATAAGTAGATATTTATAGGAATGGGCACACACGCTATAATGGCCCACACCACCACATCATGGGAAGGTATATAATGTAGATATATAGGGCATTGGAATGATATAATGGTAAGATATATAGGGATGGGAATGTATATAATGTAGATATATAGCGGATAGGGAATGTATATAAGGTAGATATTATAGCGGATGGGTAATGTATATAATGTAAAGATATAGGGGATAGGAATGTATATAATTAGATATATAGGGGATAGGAAGTCTATAATGTAGATATATAGGGGATGGAATGTATATAATGTAGATATATAGGGGATGGGAAAATGTAATTAGGTAGACTATAGGGGATAGGGATGTATTATAATGTAGATATATAGCGGGATAGGAGTGTATAAATGAGTCTATAGGGGGATAGGAGTGTAATAATGTAGATATATAGCGGATAGGGAATGTACATAATGTAAGATATATAGGGGATAGGATGTATATAATGTAGATATATAGGGGATAGGGGGATGTATATAATGTAGATATATGGGGGCTGTGTAATGTAATATAATGTAGCCTATATGGGGGATGGGACTGTATAAATGTCAGATATATGGGGAGAGCACCCGGGATGGGAAGTAATGATGTAGATATATGGGGGATGGGAAGTATATGATGTAGATATAGGGGGATGGGATGTATATAATGTAGATATATGGGGGATGGGAAGTATTAATGTAGATATATGGGGGATGGATGATATAATGTAGATATAGGGGGGATGGGAAATGTATACTGTAGATATATAGCGGTAGGAATTATATAATGTAGATATATAGGGGATAGGGATGTAGATAATGTAGATATATAGGGGATAGGGATGTAATAATGTAAGATATATGGGGATGGGAATGTATATAATGTAGAATCTGGGGATGGGAATGTATATAATTAGATATATGGGGGATGGGAATGGATATAGTGTTAGGATATGGGGGATGTGAAATGTATAGAATGTAGATATATGGGGGATGTGAATGTATATAATGTAGATATATAGCGGATTGTGAATGTAATATAAATGTAGATATATAGCGGATAGGAATGTATATAATGTAATATATAGGGGATAGGAATGTAGATAATGATAGATATATAGGGGATGATAGGAATGTATATAATGTAGAATATAGGGGATAGGGATTGTATATAATGTAGGATATATAGTGGTAGGGATGTCTATAATGTCGATATATTGGGGGATGGGAAGTATATAATTATAGATTTTTTTTATGGGGCGATGGAAGTATATAATGTTAGATATATGGGGGATGTGATGTATATAATGTAGATATATAGGGGATGTGAATGTATATATGTAGATATATAGCGGATGTTGAAGTAATATAATGTAGATATATATGGATAGGAATGTATATAATGTAGATATTAGGGGATAGAATGATATAATGTAGATATAAGGGGATAGGAATGAATGTATATAATGTAGATTATAGGGATAGGAATTGTATATAATGTAGATATATCGCGGATGGGAATGTATATAATGTAAGAGATATAGCGGATGGGAATGTATATCATTAGATATTAGAGGATGGGACTGTATCTACTGTAGATAAGTGGGGGATGGGAATAAGTATATTAATGTAGATTATGGGGGGATAGGAAGTATATAATGTAGATTATGGGGGGATAGGAAAGTATAAATGTAGATTATAGGGGATGGGAATGTATATAATGTTAGATTATAATGGGGATGGGAATGTATATAATGTCGATATATGGGGAGGGGAATGTATATAATGTAGATATATAGCGGATTAGGAAGGGATATAATTAGATAGATAGGGAATAGGAATGTATAGAATGTAGATATATAGCGATAGGAATGTATATAATGTAGATATATAGCGGATAGGAAAGTATGATAATGTAGATATATAGGGGCTAGGAATGATATAATGTAGATATATAGGGGATGGGAATGATATAATGTAGATATATAGGGGATGGAATTGTATATAATGTAAGATATATAGGGGATGGGGAATGTTATATAATGGGATATATAGCGGATGGAATGTATATATAGTGTAGATATATAGGGGATTGGAATTGTAATATAGTGTAGATATATAGGTTGATGAAATGTATATAGTGTAGATATATAGGGGATAGGAATGTATATAGTGTAGATAGATAGGGGAATGGGGGGAAATGTATATAGTGTAGATATATAGGGGATGGGAATGTATATAATGTAGAAGATATATAGGGGACGGGAATGTATATCGTGTAGATATAGAGGGACGGGAATGTATATAGGTAGATATAGGGGACGGGATGTGATATTAGTGTAGATATATAGGGACGGGATGTATATAGTGAGATATATATAGGGACGGGAATGTATATAGTGTTGTGATATTTTTTTTTTTTATAGGGGACGGGAAGGTATATAGTGTAGATATATAGGGGATGGAATGTATATAGTGTTAGCTTAGATATATAGGGGATGGAATGTATTAGGTAGATATATAGGGGATGGGAATTATATAGTTAGATATATAGGGATGGAGGAATGTATATAGTGTACGATATATAGGGGATGGAATGATATAGTGTAGAATTATAGGGGATGGGAATGTATATAGTGTAGATTATATAGGGAGGGGAATGTATAGAGTGTAGTATAATGGGATGGGAATGTATATAATGTTAGATATATAGGGGATGGGATGTATATAGTGTAGATATATAGGGGGATGGAGTGTATGATGTAGATATATAGGGGATAGAGATATTTAAAAATCAGCTGCTTTCTCTTTACAGACAATACGGCATTTTTGATGTCTCTTGGTTCTCCCAGCGCCCTGGGAAGGAAACGGCTTTCCTTGCGGCTGTGGAATCGGTATTGCTCAGGTTCGGCAGAGCCGTAGGAATAGTAGCCGTGAGTGTAGCCATAGACGGCTCAGGCCATGGAATTCCGCCTCCGCATTTAGGCTGCGAAGAGGAAGATATTGGTTGGCCATTATTGCCACTGTTACCCCCTGGTGCAGACTGTTCGGGAGAGAATGGAGTAGCAAGAAGGTCACCTCGAATGTGGTGTCATTGGCCGCTCGAGGATGTGCGTAATTTGATTCCTTGCCACACAACGTTGTAAAGCCACAACAAATACACAAAGCCATTATACACACAGCTAGCACACACATACCACACAGTAGCACACCAGATATACACACACAGTAGAAACACACAGATATACACAAACAGTAGAACACAAAGATATACACACAGTAGCACAAACAGATATTACACACAGTAAGAACACACATACACACAGTAGCACACACAGAATACACACAGTAGAACACACATATATACACACACAGTAGAACACCACAGATATACACCAGTAGCACACACAGAATACACCCCAGTAGAACAAACAGATATACCACACAGTAGAACACACAGATATACACCCAGTGCCACCACAGATATACACACAGTAGCACACACAGATATACACACAGTAGAACACACAGATATACACACAGTAGCAAACACAGATATACACACAGTAGCACACACAGATAATACACACAGGTGTAGGTATAAAACAAAGGACAAAACTAACAAATGTATTGATTACAGAAGTATTACCCAGCTCTGTGTTACAATAAAGTAACAAATAGGTACTGATACAGAGTATTACCCATCTCTGTGTTACAATTAAAAATAACAATAATGTATTGATAGGTATTTACCATCTCATGTGTTACAATAAAAAAAGTAACAATATTGATTGATACAGAGTATTACCCATCTCTGTGTACAATAAAGTTAACAATATGTTTGATAGAGTATACCCATCTCTGTGTTAATTAAGTAAACCAATGTATTGATACAGAGTATACCCATCTCTGTGTTACAATAAATTAACCAATATGTACTGATAGAGATTACCATCCTCTGTGTTACAATTAAGTAACAATATGGTATTGATAGAGTATTACCCATCTCTGTGTTACTCTATCAATACCATATGTTAGTTTCTTTGTCACAGCGATGGGATAATACTCGTATGTAATACAATATTGTTACTTAGTTGGAACACAGAGATGGGTAATACTCGTATCAATAACAATATTGTTACTTTATTGTACACAGAGAGGGGTAATACAAAAAGTAAACAATATTGATTGATAGAGTAACACAGAGTGGGTAAGACTCTATCAATACAATATTGTTATTTATTGTATTACCCATCTCTGTGTTACAATAAAGTAAACAATATTGTACTGATAGAGATACCCACCTCTGTTTACTCTATCAGTACAATATTGTTACTTTATTGTAACACAGGAGATGGGAATACTCTATCAATACAATATTGTTACTTTATTGTACACAGAGATGGGTATTAATACTCTTAATTCAGTACAATATTGTAACTTGTTGTAACACAAGAGGTGGGTAATACTCTAATCAATACAAGATTGTACTTTATTGTAACACAGAGGTGGGTAGGTAAGACTCTCTCAGTACCAATATTGTTACTTTATGGTAAAAACACAGAGATGGGTAAATAATCTATCAATAAAAATCCATTGTTACTTTAGTGTAACACAGAGAGGGTAATTACTCTATCATAAAATATTGTTACTTTATTGTTACACAGAGGGATGGGTAAACTCTATCAGTACAATATTGTAACTTTTTTGAAAACAGAGGGTCGGGTAATACTCTATCAAGACAATATGTTACTTTATGTAACACAGAGAGGGGTAATAATCTATCGGAATATTGTAATTTTTTGTCACACAGAGATGGGTAATACTCTCTCAATACAATATTGTACTTTATTGTAACACAGAAGATGGGTCATACTCTATCAGTACAATATTGTAAATTTTTTGTACACAGAGGTGGGTACTACTCTATCAGTACAATATGTACTTGATTGTATTACCATCTCTGGGTTACAATAAAGTAACAATATTTGTAGTGATAGAGATTTACCAATCTCTGTGTTACAATAAACTAACAAATTTGACTTTGATGAGTATTACCCATCTCTGTGTTACAAAATAAAGTAACAATATTGTGATTGAGAGAGTATTACCATTCTGTGTGTACAAAAAGTAACAATATTGTTTACTGATAGAGGATTACAATCTCTGTTGTTACAATAAAGCTAACATATGTACTGACTAGAGTAGTTACCCATCTCTGGTTACAAAACGTAACAATCTTGTATTGATAGAGTATACCCCATCTTGTGTTACAATAAGTACCAAATATTGTGATTGATAGAGTATTTTACCCATTCTCTGGTTTTACAATAAAGTAACAATAGGGTATTGATAGATATTTACCTCTCTGTGTTACAACCCGTGGTCAGATCTATGGCTATCAGACCTTTGAATTTGTTTGCTTTGTGTTATTTTCATTTCTTGTTGTAATGCCGGTGCGTAGTACACTTTTACTATACTCATATTAGATCTGTGTCCAGACTTTACAATGACAGCAAGTGTGGGTGGTGGGCAATGGGGTCCAATTGTGGTCTTACTTGGTGCCAATATCCATTTCCATTGGTTTGTACAGTAAGTTCTCTCTTTCTCTGTCCCGACAGTGCCTAACGCTTCAAATATCCGTGCTGAAGTGGTTGTCGGTTTGGCGCTTCTGATTGGTCTCCTCTCTGTCTCATTGGGTTACTGCAGCTCACGGCACTGCTGAGGGCACAACCCGTCCAACCAGACTCGGCAAGGAACATCGCAGATCATGTCACTGGAGCTGGACTGAGGGGCAGGACTGGTGCCAGGTCTCTGATGGGCCCTGTCACTTATTGGGACGGTAGGGAGCAGTAAGCCCACGGGCACTGACAGACGACTGCAGATGTATTGGACTCAATCCTTGGCAATATATGGCAAACCCACGCCTGGCTGACAGTGCTATGGACCTCCTGGTAATTCTTAAACTAGAATGATTGGATAACACAGTTCCATAATATTGATTGGTTATCCAATCATCCTAAATGTCTCAAATCCTGTGTCTCCAATGTTCCATGGCCCCTTACCGGACGGTAACTGCTCCCTGACGGGGGCAGTTACAGGAAGGCAACACTGAGCTCTGGATATGTGCTGCCCTATGGCTTGTCTTAGTGCTATATGACAATGTACAAAGTGGTGATGTGCAGTCTCCACCACCCACTAAATCAGGAAGCTGCATATTTAAAAAATATTTTTCTAACGGATTGTAAATTAATTTTTTAATTCTGTTGTTGTTAACTCATTTATATTTTATACACAATCCACCGTTCCCATTATTCCGTATCATCTGGGGGCGGGCGTGTAAAGTCCCCTTGACCCCTATTCCTGTACTGAACCCCATTTCTTCCTGTCTGACCCCTTTCCTGTACTGACCCCTTTTCCTGTTACTGACCCCCCTTTATTCCTGTACTGACCCCCTTATTCCTGTACTGACCCCCTATTCATGTACTGAATTGGTTTTGGCACCCCCTATTACGTTACTGGACCCCCTATTTTAGACTGACCCACGTATTCCTACACGACCCCCTTATCCCTGTACTGACCCCCTCTATTGCCTTACACTGACCCCCTTATTCATGTAATGACCCCCCCTTTATTCATACAATGGACCCCTTATTCTGTACGACCCCCGTATTCCTGTACTGGACCCCTATTTCTCGACTGACCCCCTCTATTCTACACTGACCCCTTATTCTGTAATGACACCATAAGTCCTGTACTGACCCCCTATTCTGTGACTGACACCATTATTTTCTAGGGACTGACCCCCGATTCCTGTACTGATCCCCCTTATTCTGTATGACCCCCTATTTATAGACTGACCCCCGTATTTTTACCACGACCCCCTTCGTCATGTACTACCCACCTTAGGTCCTGTACTGACCCCCTTATTCCTGTACTGACCCCCTTATTCCTAGACTTGACCCTTATTCCTAGACTGACCCCCTTCTATTTCTAGACTGACCCCTTATTCCTACACTGACCACCCATTCCTAGACTGCCCCCCTTATTTATGCAATGAACCCCCTTTATTCTGATACTGACCCCCCTTATCCTGTTACTGACCCCCTTTTATGTTTTCCTGTTTTGACTGACACCCTTATTCTGTACTGACCCCCTTATCCTGTAATGACCCCTTTTTCCGTACGACCCCCTTATTCCTGTACTGACCCCCGTATTCCTACACGGACCCCTTTATTCCTGGGTACTGACCCCCTTAATTAATAACAAGACCCCTTATTCCTGTACTGACCCCCCTTATTTCCGCTTGACCCTATTTCTCGACTGACCCCTTATTCCTACCACTGACCCCTTATCCTGTATGACCCCCATTATTTCCTGTACTGACCCCTTTATTCCTGTACTGACCCCCCCCTTATTCTACATGACCCCTTATTCCTGTTTGTAACTGACCCCCTTATTCCGTACTGGGGACCCCTTATTCTACAACTGCCCCATTATTCCTGTACTGACACCCTTTTATTTCCGACCACTGACCCCCTTATTCCTGTACTGACCCCTTATTCCTGTACTGACCCTTTATTCCTAGACTGACCCCCTGTAGTTCTAGACTGACCCCCTTATTCCTACACGACCCCTATTAGCACTGACCCCATTCTTCCTAGACTGACCCCGTTATTCCAGACTGACCCCCCTCCCCTGATTCCTAGACTGACCCCCCTTATTTCTAGACGGACCCCTATCCTAGATGACCCCCTTATGCCTAGACTGACCCCCTTATGCCTACACTGACCCCCCTTATTTCTAGACTGAACCCCTCATTCCTGTACTGACCCCTTATCCTAGAATGACCCCCTTATTCCTAGATGAACCACTTATTTCCTAGGACTGACCCCACGTATCCTAGACTGGACCCCTTATCCTAGAATGACACCCTTATCCTGTAATGACCCCTTATTTTAGACGACCCCTTAATCATAGACTGACCCACCTTATTTCTAAAGGGACCCCCCATGATTCTGTAGGACCCCCTTATTTCTAGAATGACCCCCTTATCATTACAATGACCCCTCATTCCTAGCTACCTGACACCCTATGCATACAAGACCCCCTTATTCTGTTGACCCCTTATTCCTGTACTGTACCCCCTCTTATTCTAGACTGCCCCCCTTATTCCTACCACTGACCACCTTATTCTACACTGACCCCCTTATTCCTGTTACTGAACCACCTATTCCTGGACTGACCCCCTGATCCTGGACTGACCCCCTTATTTCTAGACTGACCCCGCTTATTTCCTGGTAGGACCTTATTCCTGTACTGACCCCTTTATCCTGTACTGACCCCCTTTATTTCTAGACTGACCCCCTTATTCCTACATGACCCCTTATTCTGTACTTGACCACCTTATTCCTACACTGACCCCCTATTCCTACAATGACCCCATTATTCCTACACTGACCCCCTTGTTTCTAGACTGACCCCTTGTTATAGACTGACCCTGGTTTCTAGACTGACCCCCTTTTTTCTTAGACTGACCCCCTGGTGTTTCAGACTGACCCCTTGTTTCTAGACTGACCCCAATTATTTCTAGACGGACCCCTGTTTGAGGACTGACCCCTTATTCCTATACTGACCCCCTTATTTCTATACTGACCCCTTATTCTCTACTCACCCCTTATACTGTAATGCACCCTTATTTTATCTACCTGTTATACCTATGGACCCCCTTCTTTTTATATTGCCCCTAATTCTGTTACTAAAACTCTTCATCCTATACTGACCCCTTGTTCCCAGACTTTCCCCTTTTATTTCCTAGACTGATCCCCTTATTCCATACAGGCCCCCCTATTCCTAGACTGACTTCCTTATTACTGTACTGACCCCTTATTCTTGTACTGACCCTCTTGCTCCTATACGGACCCAATTAATCCTATACTGGACCATACTCTTTCTATTTGCCTTATGTTCCTATCTTGTGGTGGCACATGTTCCCCACAAAGACCCTAAAGAGTGAGGGAAAATGGTACTCCTACCACTGTATCGGAGGACTAGGCCACCTCGTACCTGTGTATCAAGGGAAAGTTAAACCAATAACGTATTTGTTTAACTATGTTCGTGCCATCAAGCAATCCCAACACAATACAAAGACTTTTATTTTCCCTGCTGGTTGCTGGGTCAGATGTTTCCAAAGGTTCAGTGGCATATATAGAAAGAATTAACTAGCCATCATATTGGGTGAAAGTTAGGGACCATGGGGATATTGTCTTAATGTCTTCGAACTGTTCCATGTAGGGTATCTTGTAGTGCTAAACAGTCAAGAAGTTCACCGCTCGCCGGTGACAATTAGTTGCATACACTGTAGTACAGCCAGTACTAATAATCCAGTTAGAAGACTAAAACCAAGATACCAACGTTACAAGGTAGTAAGGATCTCCAGGAAACTGGTAAAAAACGATAAATAGATTTTACTCACATTATATTTAATCGTTGATCACCTGAATATTGGATACTTCCAAATACCACCACAGATGGCACGACCTTGTGAAAAACACACCTACCAATCAGTGGCGTTGCATGTTAAATTAGTAGGTGCCCATTTCTATATCCACAGCTTTTTCTTTGTTTATTGTTTTATCTAGATTTGGTGGATGGAGCCTCTTCGATATGAATATTTCCGAATAATCTGGGGGTTTAACCAGTGCCTTACAGACCCACATTCTTGTTTCTTTCTTCAATAAAATGTATATAACAACCCCCACCAGAATATCCACCGAAAAAAAAGCTATCAAAATACTCATACAGGAAAGCCACAAAGGAAAAAACGTTCTAGATTCTAAAAAGCACACGCAAAGATAATGTTGTGTACATACTTAACATACTTGAACATACAGTGAGAACAGACGGTAAAGGTCACGTACAGTTGAGAACAGCGGGAAAAGGTCCCGTTACAGTGAGAACAGACAGTAAAGGTCCAACAGTGAAGAACAGACGGGGTAAAGGTCCCGTACAGTGAGAACAGCTGTGAATGGCCCGCTACATGTGGAGGAAATGGAGAACAGACGGGAAGGTCCCATTACAGTAGAGAACAGACGGGAAAGGTTCCCGTACAGTGAGAACAGACGGTAATGGTCCCCGTACAGTGAGAACGACGGTAAAGGTCCCGTTACAGTTGAGAAACAGCGGTAAAGGTCAAGACAGTGAGAACAGGACGGTAAAGGTCCGTACAGTGAGAACAGACGTAAAGGATTCCGTGGCAGTGAGAACAGACGGTAAAGGGTCCCGGACAGTGAGAACAGACGGTAAAGGTCCCGTACGTGAGAGCAAGAGGGAAAGGTCCGTACAGTGAGAAAGATGGTAAAGGTCCCGTACAGTGAGAACAGAAGGGTTAAAGGTCCCGTACAGTGAGAACAGACGGTAAAGGTCACTACAGTGAGAACAAGACGGTTCAAAGGTCCCGTAAATGAGAAACAGGCGGGTAAAGGTCCAGTACAGTGAGAACCAGACGGTAATGGTCCCGTACAGTGAGAACAGACGGTGGTTAAAGGCCCGTACAGTGAGAACAGACGGTAATGGTCCCGTACAGTTGAGAACAAGACGGTAAAGGTTCATTTTACAGTGAGCACAGACGGTTAAAGGTTCAACAGTGAGAACAGACGGTTAAAGGTCACCATACAGTGAGAACAGGACGGTAAAGGCCCGTTACAGTGAGAACAGACGGTAAGGTCCCAACAGTGAGAGCAGACGGTAAAGGGTCCCATACAGGGTGAGAACAGACGGTTAAAGGTCACGTACAGTGAGAACAGACGGTAAAGGTCACGTCCAGTGAGGCAGACTGGGTAAAGTCCCGTACAGTGAGAACAGACGGTAACGGTCCCATACAGTGAGAGCAGACGGTAAAGGTCCCATACAGTATATATAGTTGATAAAGTCCACCTATATACATTGATCTGGAGGATGAAGGTTACGGCCTATATAGAATTGATAAAGTCCACCTATCACATATAAATCTGAAGGATTGCAGTTCCGGCCTATATAGAGTTGATAAAGTCCACCTATCACACATCGATCTGGAGGATGGAGGTTCTGGCCGAATAGAGTTAATAAAGGGCATCTACTGTATAAACCATCATCTAGAAGACTGAGGTTCTGGCTGAGGTTATGAAAAGTCCACCTATCATACATCTATGTGGAGGATGGAAGTTCTGGCCTATATAGAGTTGTTAAAGTCCACCTTTCACACATTGATATGGAGAATGGAGGTTCTGGTCCTTATAGAGTTAATAAAGTCCACTTATCACACATTGATCTGGAAGATGGAGGTTCTGGCTTATATATAGAGTTGATGAAGACCACCTATCGCACATTGATCTGGAGGATGGAGGTTTTGTCCATATAGGTTGATAAGTTGGACCTCCCAGCCTATATAGAGTTGATGAAGTCCACTATCGCACATTGATTGGAGGATGGAGGTTTTGGCCTATTATAGCGTTGATAAAGTTGGAACATTCCTAGGTCCTATTAGAGTG
Source organism: Hymenochirus boettgeri (assembly GCA_019447015.1). Taxonomy (NCBI): domain Eukaryota; kingdom Metazoa; phylum Chordata; class Amphibia; order Anura; family Pipidae; genus Hymenochirus; species Hymenochirus boettgeri. Next base: position 85,527 of record JAACNH010000486.1, on the reverse strand, counting down.
AGGAAGTCCACCTCCGCAACCATGACTGGAGGGATGGAGGTTTTGGTCCTATATAGAGTGTTGATAAAGTTGGAACCTCCCAGCCTATATAGAGTTGATGAAGTCTACCGATCGCACATTGATATGGAGGTCTTTGGCTATATAGAGTGATAAAGTTGGAAACCTCCCAGCCTTATATAGAGTTGAGAAAGGGTCCACTATCGCACATGATCTGGAGGAGGAGTTTTGTCCTCATAGAGTGATTAAAGTGGAACTCCTAGCTATATAGAGTGATGACGTCACCTATCGCACAATTGATTGGAGGATGGAGGTTTGGCTATATAGAAAAAGGTTTTGATTGTGTTTAAAGTGAACCTCCCAGCCTATATGAGTTGGTAAAGTTCCCTATCACACATTGATCTGGAAGGATTGAGATGTACGGACTATATAGAGTTAATAAAAGTCCCCTACTGTATCACACACATCTAGAGGGGGACTGAGGTTAAGGCCTATATAGAGGTTGATAAAGTTCACCTATCCACACATCGTCTGGAGGGAGGAGGTTCTCGGCATATATAGAGTAATAAGTGCATCTACTGTTATAAACATCAATTAGAAGACTGAGGTTTGCTGAGGTCTGATAACTCCACCTATCATACATCTATGTGGGGATGGAAGTTTGAGCCTATATAGGTTGTTAAAATCCACCTTTCACACATTGATATGAGAAGGGAGGTTCTGGTCCTGATAGAGTATAAAGTCCACTTACACACATGATCGGAAGATGGAGGTTCTGGCTTATATATAGAGTTGATGAAGACCACCATCCACATTGATCGGAGGATGTGGAGGTTTTGTCCTATTATAGAGTGATAAAGTTGGAGTGGAACCTCCAAGCCTATATAGAGTTGATGAAGTCCACCATATCGACATTGATCTGGAGATGGAGGTTTTGGCTATAATAGAGTTGATAAAGTTGGAACCTCCTCGCCTATATAGAGGTTGATGAAGTCCACCTATCGCACATGATATGGAGATGGAGGTTTTGTCCTATATAGAGTTGATAAAGTTGGAACCTCCAGCCTATATAGATTTGATTGAGTTACTATCGCACATTGAATGGAGGTTTTGGCTATATAGAGTTGATAAGTTGGCAACTCCAGCCTATATAGGAGTTGATGAAGCACCTATCGCACATTGATCTGGGAGATGGAGGTTTTGTCCTATATAGAGTTGATTAAAGTTGGAACCTCCCAGCCATATAGAGTTGATGAAGTCTACCTATCGCACATGATCTGGAGGATTGGAGGTTTTGGCCTATATAGAGTTGTTGATAAAGTTGGAAACTCCCAGCCTGGTATATAAGTTGGTTAAAAGTTCCCCTATCACACATGATCTGGAGATTGAGATTTCCGGCCTATATAGGTTAATAAAGCACCTACGTATAACACATCAAGCTAGAGGACTGAGGTTCAGCCTATATAGAGGTGTTAAAAGTTCACCTAGCCACATCGATTGGAGGATGGAGGGTCGGGCCTCTATATAGAGTTAGGGAAAGTCCAACCTAATCACACAAGTGATCTGGAGTATGGACGGTTTCTGGCCTATATAGAGTTGGTAAACTTCACCTATCACACATTAGATCTGGAGGATGGAGGTTTTGGCCTATATAGAGTTGATAAAGTCCACCTATCACACATTGATCTGGTGGATGGAGGTTCCGGCCTATATAGAGTTGATAAAGTCCACCTATCACACATTGATCTGGAGTATGGAGGTTCTCGCCTATATAGAGTTGGTAAAGTCCACCTATCACACATCGATCTGGTGGATGGAGGTTCTGGTCTATATAGAGTTGATCAAATCCACCTATCACTCATTGATCTGGTTTATGGAGGTTCCGGCCTATATAGATTTGATCAAATCCACCTATCACACATCGATCTGGAGGATGGAGGTTTTGGCCTATATAGAGTTGATAAAGTCCACAATGCTGGCAGCTGAAAGGGTTATAGGTAATATTCTGCTGGCACTGAAAGAGTTAATAGGAAAGTCTGTTGGCATTGAAGGGTTAATGGTAATACTCACTGTGCACAGCACAACATAGGACTGTTCACACTGCACTAGTTATTACTATGGCACTTCCACCCTTTCCAATGTATCTGTATGTTACCCACCTAATTAGATTGTAAGCTCTGTGGGGCAGGGACCTCTTTCCTCATGTTACATGTTTTAAGCACTTGTATGGGGCAGGGACCTCTTTCCTCATGTTACATGTTTTAAGCACTTGTATATTTCCTGATAATCAAACTTCATAATTCACTATTTATATTTTATGTATTTATTTACTGTCCCCCTTGTATGACTTTCTGTATTCTATATTGTACAGCACTGCGTCCCCTATAAATAAACATATACATACATACTCTGCTGGCACTGAAAATGTTAATGGAAATACTATGGGGAGGACTGCTGGCACGAAGGGTTAATGGCAAGTGCACACACAGGCTATGAGAAACCCTGGTCTATAGCACCCAGTGTACCCCACACACCCTATCAGATACCCTGGTCTATAACACCCAGTGAACCCCAAACACCCTATCAGAAACCCTGGTCTATAGCACCCAGTGTACCTCACACACCCTATCAGAAACCCTGGTCTATAGCACCCAGTGTACCTCACACACCCTATCAGAAACCCTGGTCTATAGCACCCAGTGTACCCCACACACCCTATCAGAAACCCTGGTCTATAGCACCCAGTGTACCTCACACACCCTATCAGAAACCCTGGTCTACTAGCCACCCAGTGTACCCCAAACACCCTATCAGAAAACCCTGGTCCTATAGCACCCAGTGTACCTTACACACCCTATCAGATACCTGGTCTATAGCACCCAGTGTACCCCACACACCCTATCAGAAAACCTGGTCTATAGCACCAGTGTACCTTACACACCCTATCAATACCCTGGTCTATAGCACCCAGTGTACCCCACACACCCTATCAGAAACCCTGGTCATATAACACCCAGTACCACACACCCTATCAGAAACCCTGGTCTATAGCACCAAGCATACCCCACACACCCTATCAGATACCCTGGTCTATAACACCCAGTGTACCCCACACACCCTATCAGAAACCCTGGTCTATAGCACCAAGCGTACCCCACACACCCTATCAGAAACCCTGGTATATAGCACCCAGTGTACCCCACACACCCAATCAGAAACCCTGGTCTATAGCACCCAGTGTACCCCACACACCCTATCAGAAACCCTGGTCTATAGCACCAAGCGTACCCCCCACACCCTATCAGATACCCTGCTCTATAACACCCAGTGTACCCCACACACCCTATCAGAAACCCTGGTCTATAGCACCCAGTGAACCCCACACACCCTATCAGAAACCCTGGTCTATAGCACCCAGTGTACCCCACACATCCTATCAGACACCCTGGTCTATAACACACAGTGTACCCCACACACCCTATTAGAATCCCTGGTCTATAACACCCAGTGTACCCCACACACCCGATCAGAAACCCTGGTCTATAACACCCAGTGTAACCCAAACACACCCTATCAGAAACCCTGGTCTATAACACACACAGTGTACCCCACACACCCTATTAGAATCCCTGGTCTATAACACCATGTGTACCCCACACACCCTGACAGAAAACCTGAGTCTATAACACCCAGTGCACCCCACACACCCTATCAGATACCCTGGTCTATAGCACCCAGTGTAACCCACACACCCTATCAGAAACCCTGGTCTATAGCACCCAGTGTAACCCACACACCCTGTCAGTAACCCTGGTCTATAGCACCCAGTGTACTCCACACACCCTATCAGAATCTCTGGTCTATAGCACCCAGTGTACCCACAATCACTTACCAGGAATAATGGTCTATAAACACCCAGTGTACCCCACACAACCCTATCAGAATCCCTGGGCTATAACATCCAGTGTACCCCACCACCCCTATCAGAATACCCTGGTTTATAGCACCAGTGTACCCCACACACCCTATAAGAAACCCGGTCTATAGCCCCAGTGTACCACACACACCCTTCCTATCAGAAAAGCACCCAGTTACCCCACACACCCATCAGAACCATGGTCTTATAGCACCCAGTGTACCCCACAACCCTATCAGAAACCCTGGATCTATATCACCCAGTGCACCCCACACACACTATCGAAACCCTGGTCTATAGAACCAGTGTACCCACACACCCTATCAGAATCCCTGGTCTATAACACCCAGTGTACCCCACACACCTATCAGAAAACCCGGTGTCATACACCCAGTGTACCCACACACCTATCAGAATCCTGGTCTATAACCCAGTGTAACCCACAACACCCTGTCAGATAACCTGGGTCTATAACACCCGGTACCCCACACACCTATCAGAATCCCTGGTCTATAACACCCAGTGTACCCCACAACACCTATCAGAATCCTGGTCTATAGCACCCAGTGTCCCCCACACACCTATCAGAAACCTGGTCTATATACTCAGGATACCCACCAACCCTATCAGAACCCTGGTCTATACATCAGTTGTACCCCACACAACCTATAAGAAACCCTGGTCTATATAACACCCAGTGTACCCCACACAAACCTATCAGGAACTATGGTCTATAGCACCCAGTGTTACCCCCACACCCTATCAGAAACCATGGTCTATAGACCAGTGTACCCCACACACCCTATCAGATACCTGGTCTATAGTACCCAGTGTACCCACAACACCCTATCAGAAACCCTGGCTATAAACACCCAGTGTACCCCACACACCCTATCAGATACCCTGGTCTATAACACCAGTGACCCCACACACCCTATCTAGAACCCTGGTCTATAACATTAGTGTACCACAACACCCATCAGAAACCCTGGTCTATAGCACCCAGTGTACCCCACCACACCCTATCAGAACCCTGGTCTATAACACTAGTGTAACCCACACCACCCATCAGAAACCCTGGTCTATAACACCCAGTGTACCCCCACACACCCTATCAGAATCCCTGGTCTATAGCACCCAGTGTGCCCCACTACCCTATCAGAAATACTGGTCTATGACCCAGTGTACCCCACCACCCTATCAGAATCCCTGGTCTATAGCACGCAGTGTACCCCACAACCCTATCAAGAACCCTGGTTATAACACCAGTGTCCCCACACACCCTATCAGAATCCCTGGTCTATAACATCCGAGTGTACCCCACCACCTATCAGATACCCTGGTCATAGCACCCAGTGTACCCCACACACCTATCAAGATAACCTGGTCTATAAAACCCAGTGTACCCACACAACCTATCAGATACCCTGCGTATAGCACCCAGTGTACCCCACACACCCTATCAGAAACCCTGGTCTATAGCACCCAGTGTACCCCACACACCCTATCAGATACCCTGGTCTATAGCACCCAGTGTACCCCCACACCCTATCAGAAACCCTCGTCTTACACCCAGTGTACCCCACACACCTATCAGATACCCTGGTCTATAGCACCCAGTGTACCCACACACCCTATCAGATCCTGGTCTATAGCACCCAGTGTACCCTACACACCTATCAGATACCTGGTCTATAGCACCAGTGACCCTACCCCATACAACCCTATCAGAACCCTGGTCTATAGCACCCAGTGTACCCCACACACCCTATCAGAACCTGGTCTATACACCCAGTGTACCCCACACACCCTATCAGATACCCTGGTCTATAGCACCCAGTGTACCCACACACCCATCAGAAACCTGGTCTATTGACCCAGTGTACCCCACTACACCCTATCAGAAACCCTGGTCTATAGAACCCAGTGTACCCCACACACCCTATCAGAAACCCTGGTCTATAGCACCCAGTGTACCCCACACACCCTATCAGAAACCCTGGTCTATAGCACCCAGTGTACCCCACACACCCTATCAGAAACCCTGGTCTATAGAACCCAGTGTACCCCACACACCCTATCAGTAACCCTGGTCTATAGCACCCTGTGTACCCCACACACCCTATCAGAAATTGCTTGTCCTAGTGTCCTGTTACAAGTGTTGTAATCATTGGATGTAGCCAATCGGTTCTTGGTAAAAGCAGATCCATTTATATTCACCACAGTGCTGGGACATAGTGTCATGTACACAGTGTAATCATTAGAATGTAGCCAATCGGTGTAAAGCAGAGCCATTTATATTCACAAGTCTGCTGGTCTAGTGTCCTGTTACCACATGAATCTTAGGAATGTAGCCAAAGGTTGTACGCAGATCCATTATATTCACACTGTCGATGGGTCAGCTAGTTGTCCGGTTACAGTGTAATCATTAGTGAATGTAGCCAATCGGTGTAAAGCAGATCCCATTATATCACAAGTCTGCTGCGTACTCAGTGTCCTGTTACACTGTAATCATAGGAGTGGAGCAATCTGGTAGGTAAAGCAGATCCATTTATATTCACACGTCTGCTGGACCTAGTGTCCTGTTACAGTGTAATCATTAGGAATGTAGACAATCGGCTGGTAAAGCAGATCCATTATAGTCACACTGTCTGCTGGTACTAGTGTCCTGTTACAGTGTAATCATTAGGAATGTAGCCAATCGGTTTGTAAGCAGTATCCATTTTATATTCACACTGTCTGCTGGCCCCTAGTGCCTGTTACACTGTAATCATTAGGAAATGTAGCAATCGGTTTTGGTAAAAGCAGATCATTATATTCAAACAGTATGCTTGGACCTAGTGTCCTGTTACAGTTGAATCATTAGGATGTAGCCATCGGGTAATACAGATCCATTTATATTCACACTGTCTGTGGACCTAGGGAAGGGGAAAGGGAGAAGGGGGGGGAGGGGGGGGGGGGGGGGGAGTTTTTTTTTTTTTTCTTTCTTTCTTTTTTTTTTTTCTTTCCCTTTTTTTTTTTTTGTTGTTCTTTTTTTTTTTTTTTTTTTTTTCATTGGAATGTAGCCAATCGGTCTTGTTGTTAAAGCAGATCCATTTATATGCACACGGTTGGCTGGTCTCCTCCTAGTGTCTGTTACAGTGAATCATTGGAATGTACGCCATCGGGTTAAAGCAGATCCATTTATATTCACACTGTCTGCTGGTCCTAGGTCCTGTTACACTGTAATATTAGGATGTAGACAATCGGGGTAACGCAGATCCATTTATATTCACACTGTCTGCTGGTCCTAGTGTCCTGACCAGTGTAATTCATTAGGAAGGAATGTAAGCCAATCGGTGTTTTTGTAAAGCAGATCCAATTATATTCACACAGTCTGCTGGTTTTCCTAGTGTCCTGTTACAGTGATAATCATTAGGAATGTAGCCAATCGGTGTAATTTGTAAAGCAGATTCCATTTATATTCACACGGTCTGCTGGTTCCTTAGTGTCCGGTTTACAGTTGTAATCATTAGGAAGTAGCCAATCGTGGTGTAAAGCAGATCCCATTGAATTCACACTGTTGCTGCGTCCTAGTGTCATGTTACACGGTACTATCATTAGGAATGTAGCAATAGGTTGTAAAGCAGATCCATTTATATTCACACCGTATGCTGGACTAGTGTCCTGTTACAGTGTAATCAGTAGGAATGAGCAATCGCGTGTTGTATTAATAAGCAGATCCATTTATATGCACACAGTCGCTGGACCTAGTGTACTGTTACAGTGTAATCATTAGGAATGTAGCAATCGTGTAAGCAGATCCATTATATTCACACAGCTTGCTGGTCTTCCTTCCCCCCTCCCTTCCTCCTCCCTTCCCTCTCATTCACTCCCTCCCTTCTCCTTCTCCTTTTTCCCTCCATGTCATCCAGCCTTCTACATTCCTAGTGTCCTGTTACAGGGTAATCATTAGGAATGTAGCCAATCGGTGTAAAGCAGATCCATTTATATCTCAACAGTCTGTGGTCCTAGTGTCCGTTACAGTGTATCATTAGGAATGTAGCCAATCGGTTTGTTAAAGCAGACCATTTAATTCACACAGTCTGCTGTCCTAGTGTCCTGTTACAGTTAATCATAGGAATGTAGCCAATCGGTTTTTGTTAAAGCAGAATCCATTTTATGTTAACACTGTCGCTGGTCATGAGTGTCCTGTTACGTGTAATCATTAGGGAAATGTAGCCAATCGGTTGGAAAGGCAGATCATTTATATTCACACTGTCTGCTGGTCCTAGTGTCCTGTACAGTTAATCCATAGGAATGAGCCACTAATCGGGGTTAAAGCAGATCCATTTTATATTCACACGTAGGCTGGTCCTAGTGTCTGTTACGTGTAATCATTAGGAATGTAGCAAATACGTTGTAAAGCAGATCCATTGATATCACCAAGGTCTGCGACTAGTGTCTGTTCCACTGTAATCATTAGGAATGTAGCCAATCGGTGTTGGGTAAAGCAGATCCATTTTAGTTCACACAGTCTGCTGGACTAGTGTCCTGTCTACAGTTGTAATCATTAGACTGTAAGCAAATCGGTTGTTTGTTTAAAGCACGATCAATTTATATTCACCACAGTCTGCTGGACCATGAAGTGTTCCTGTTACAGTGTAATCATTAGGAATGTCAGCCATCGGTGTAAAGAAGATCCATTATATTCACACTGTCTGCTGGTCCTGTGTCCTGTTACAGGTATCATTAGGAATGTAGCCAATCGGTTGTAAAGCAGATCCATTTAATTCACACTGTCGGTGGACGTAGTTGTTCCTGTTACGTGTAATCATTAGGGAATTAGCCAATCGGTATGGTATATAAAGAAGAGATTCCATTTATATTCACACAGTCTGCTGGACATAGTGTCCTGGTACAGGTAATCATTAGGAATGTAGCCAAATCGGTGTAAAGCAGATCCAATTATATTCACAACTGTCTGTGGACATAAGGTCTGTTACAGTTGTAATCATTAGGAATGTAGCCAACGGTGTAAAGCAGATCCATTTATATCACAATGTCTGCTATGGTCTAGTGTCCTGTTACAGGTGTAATCTGGAAATGTAGCCAATCGGCTGTAAAGCAGATCCATTTATATTCACACTGTCGCCTGCGACCTAGTGTCCTGTTATAGCAGTGTAATCATTAGAAGTAGCCAAGCCGGTGTATAAAGCAAGATCCATTTATATTCACACAGTCTGCTGGACCTAGTGTCCTGTTTACAGTTAATCTTTAGGACTGTAGCCAATCGGTGTATGTAAAGCAGATCCATTTATATCACACTGTCTGCTGGACATAGTGTACTGTTACGTGTCAATAACTTAGGAATGTAGACTAACGGTTGTTAAAGCAGATACCATTATATTCACCACAGTCTGATGAGAACCTAGTGTCCTGTTAACTGTAATCATTAGGAAGTAGCCAATCGGTGTAAAGCAGATCCATTTTATCAACCACAGTGCTAGTCCTAGTGTCTCCTGGTACACTGTAATCATTAGGAATGTAGCAAAGCGGTGTATAAGCGATCCATTTATATTCACACAGTCTGCTGGACCTAGTGTCCTGTTAAGTGTAATCATTAGGAAGGATGTAGCCAATCGGTTGTAAAGCGATCCATTTTATATTCACACAGGTCTGCTGGACCTAGTGTCCTGTTACATGTAATAGTAGGAATGTAGCCCATCGGGTATTAAAGCAGATCCATTATATTTAACACGGTCTGATGGACATCAGTGTCCTGTGTTACACTGTAAGTCATTAGGAAGGTAGCCAATCGGTGTAAAGCAGATCCATTTATTTCACACAGGTCTGCTTGGGACCTAGTGTCACTGGTACAGTGTAATCTTAGAATTTGTAGCCAATCGGTATAAAGCAGATGTCCATTTATATTAACACAGTCTGCGGACTAGTGTCTGTTACAGTGTAATCCAGGGATGTAGCCAATCGGTTGTTTTTTAAAGACCAGATTCCATTTCTATTCACACTGTCTCTAGGACCTAGCTGTCGTTACAGTGTAAGCATTAGGAATGTAGCCAATCGGTTTGTTTGTTTGTTTGTTTGTAAAGCAGACTCATTTATATTCACACTGTATGCTGGACCTAGTGTCCTGTTACACTGTAAATCATTTTAGGAGGGAATGTAGCCAATCGTTGCATAAGGCAGATCCATTTATATTCAACAAGGGTCTTTGCTGGTCCTCGTGTCCTGTTACAGTGTAATCATTAGGAATGTAGCCAATCGGTGTTGTTGTCTAAAGCAGATCCATTTATATCACCACTGTCTGGGGTCCTCAGGGGTGTCCTGTACACTGTAAGTAAAGGAAAATGTAGCCAATCGGTTGTATTGTTTTTGTTAAGCAGATCCATTATATTTACACTGTCTGCTGGTCCTAGTGTCCTGTTACAGGTAATCAGTAGGAATTAGCCAATCGGTTTTGTGAAAGCAGATCCATTTATTATTCACACAGTCTGCTGGTCCTAGTGTCATGTTACACGTATATCATAGGAATGTAGCCAATCGGTGTAAAGCAGAGATCCATTTATATTCACACAGTCTGCTGGTCCTAGTGTCTGTTACCACTGTAATCATTAGGAAGTAGCCATCGGTTGTAAAGCAGATCCATTTATATTCACACAGTCTGATGGACCTAGTGTCCTGTACAGTGTAATCATTAGAATGTAGCCAATCGGTTTGTAATGTAAAGCAGATCCATATTTCAACACTGTCTGCTGGACCTAGGTCTGTTACAGGTAATCAATGAGGATAGGTAGACAATCGGTTGGTTTTTTTTTTTTTTAAAATTTTTTTGTAGTTGTAAAGCAGATCCATTTAATCACACAGGCTGCTGGACTAGGGTCCTGTTACAGTGTTAATCATTAGGAATGTCAGCCAACGGTTGTAAAAGCAGATCATTTATATTTCCACACAGTCTGCTGGTCCTAGTGTCCTGTTACACCTGAATCATTAAGGAATTGTAGCAAATCGGTGTAAATTGGTAAAGCAAGATCCAATTTATAGTCACACTGTCTGCTGGACCTAGTGTCCTGGTAACTGTATCATTAGGAATGTAGCCAATCGGTGTAAAGCAGATCCATTTATATTCAACACTGTCTGTGGTCAATAGTGTCCTTTTACACGTACATCATAGGCATGTAGCCAATCGGTGTAAAGCAGATCCACTTATATTCACCACTGTTCTGCTGGTCCAGTGGTCCACATGTTACACTTTAATTCATAGGATGTAGCCATCGGGGTTGTGTTTTGGTGTAAAAGCAGAATCCATTTAATATCACGCCCAGTCTGCTGGACCTAGTGTCCTGTTACACTGTAATCATTAGAATGTAGCCCATCGGTTGTTAAAAGCAGATCCATTTATATTCACGCAGTCGGTGGACTAGTGTCCTTGTTACACTGTAAATCATGAGGAATGTAGCCAATCGGGTGTAAAGCAGACCATTATATTCCAAACAGTCTGCTGGACCTAGTGTCCTGTTACAACTGTAATCATTAGAATGTAGCCAACGGTGCTAAGCAGATTCCATTATATTCACACATCTGTGGTTCCTAGGTCCTGTTTTACACGTAACATTAGGAATGTAGGCAATCGGTGTCAAAGCAGATGCAAGTTATATTCACACAGTCTGCTGGTCTAGTGTCCTGTTACTGTAATCATTAGGAATGGAAGCCAACGGTGTAGAAGCAGATCCATTTATATTCACACAGTCTGCTGGTCCTAGTGTCTGTTACATTAATCATTAGGGAATTAGCCAATTCGGTATTGTAAGCAGATCCATGTCTATTACACAGTCTGATGGACCTAGTGTCATGTACAGGTGTAATCATTAGGAAATGTAGCCAATCGGTGTAATCGTTGTAAGCAGATCCATTTTATATTCACACAGTCTGCTGGCTAGTGTCCTGTTACCGTACTCTTAGGAAGTTAGGCCAATCGGGTAAAGCAGATCCATTTATATTCCACTGTCTGCTGGTCCTAGTGTCCGTTACCTGTAATCATTAAGGAATGTAGCCAAGGATTTTTGTAAAGCAGATCCATTTATATTCACACTGTCCTGCTGGACATTAGGTCTGTTACACTGTAATCAGTAGGAAGTAGCCAATCGGGTAAAGCAGCAGATCCATTTAATTCAACTGTCTGCTGGTCCCTAGTGTCCTTGTTACAATGTAATCATTAGGAAATGTAGCCAATCGGTGTTTGTTAAAGCAGATCCATTTAATTCACACAGTCGCTGGACCTTAGTGTCCTGGTACACTGTAATCATTAGGAATGTAGCAAATCGGTGGTTTTGTTGTAAAGCAGATCCATTTATAGCACCACAGTCTCTGCGGACCTAGTGTCTGTCTACAGTGGAATCATTAGGAATGTAGCCAATCGTGTGTTTTGTACAAGCATGATCCATGTATATTCACACGTCTGCTGGACCTAGTGTCTGTTACAGTGAATAAGTAGGAATTAGCAATCGGGTTGGTAAAGCAGATCCATTTATATTCACACAGTCTGCTGGACCTAGTGTCCTGTTACAGTGTAATATTAGGAATGTAGCCAATCGGTGTTTTTGTGAAAGCAGATCATTATATTCACACAGTCTGCTGCCGACTAGTGTCTGTTACAGTGTAATCATAGGAATGTAGCCAATCGGTTTGTAAAGCAGATCCAGTTATCTTCTCACAGTCTGCTTGGTCCCTTATTCCTGTGTACAGTGTAATCATTCTTAGGAATGTAGCCAATCGGTTTGTTAAAAGCAGATCCATTTTATTCAACAGTCTGCGGGTCCCTAAGTTCCTGTTACAGTGTAATCATAGGAATGTAGCCAATCGGTTGTAAAGCGATCCATTTATATTCACACAGTCTGCTGGTCCTAGTGTCTGTTAAAGTGTAATCATGAGGAATGAGCCAATCGGTGTTGTAAAGCAAGATTCCATTTATATTCACACTGTCTGCTGGTACTAGTGTCCTGTTAAGGTAATCTTTAGGAAGGAATGGACCAATCGGTTGTAAAGCAGATCCATTTAGATTCACACTGATCTCAGGTCCTAGTGTCTGTTACAGTGGGAATCCATTAGGAATGTAGCCAATCGGTGTGTAAAGGCAGAGCCATTTATATCAACTGTCTGCTGGCCTAGTGTCCGTTTACAGTGTAATCATCTAGGAATGTAGCCAATCGGTTTGTAAAGCAGATCATTATATTCACACTGGTAGGCTGGACCTAGTGTCCTGTTTACACTGTAAATCATAGAAGTAGCCACTCGGTGTGTTGTTAAGCAGATCCATTTATATTCACCCACAGTTGCTCTCCCTGGACCTAGTGTCCTGTTACAGTGTAATCATTAGGATGTAGCCAATCGGTTTGTGTGTGTAGGTTGTAAAGCAGATCCATTTATATTCACACAGTCTGCTGGACCTAGGGTCCTGGACACTGGAAATCATTAGGAATGTCAGCCAATCGGTTGTAAGCAGACATTCGATTCAACTTGTCTGCTGTCATAGTGTCCTGTTTACAGTGTAACATTAGGAATGTAGCCAATGTTGTAAAGCAGATCCATTTATGTATTCACCCTGTCTGTGGAACTAGGTCCTGTTACAGTGTATCATTGGAATGTAGCAACGATAAAGCAGATCCATTTATATCACCACAGGTCTGCTGGACCTAGTGTCCTGTTTACAGTTGTAATCATAGGAATGTAGCAATCGGTTGTAAAGCAGATCCATTTATATTCACCACTGTCTGCTGACGCTAGTGTCCTGTTACAGTGTAATCATTAGGAATGTAGCCAATCGGTGTAAAGCAGATCCATTATATTAACACTGTCTGCTGGTCCTAGTGTCCTGTTACCAGTGTAATCATTAGGAATGTAGCCAATCGGTTGTAAGCAGATCCATTTCTATTCACACTGTCTTGCTGGAAAAAAAACCTTAAGTGTCCTGTTACAGTGTATCATTAGGAATGTAGCCCCAATCGGTATTATAAAGCAGATCCAGTTATATTCACACAGTCTGCTGGAACTAGTGTCTGTTTAAAGTGTAATCATTAGAATGTAGCACAATCGGGTGAAAGCAGATCCAATTTATATTCACACTGTCGTGGACCTAGTGGTCCTGTTTACAGTGTATGTATTCATTAGGAATTGTAGCCAAATCGTGTAAAGCAGATCCATTCTATATTCACACAAGTCTTGCTGGAACCTAAGTGCATGTTACCTGTAATCATAGGAATGTAAGACAATCGGTTTTGTAAAGCAGATCAATTTATATTCACACAGTTCGCTGGTTCTAGTGTCCTGTTACCAGGTATAAGTTAGGAATGTAGCCAATCGGTTTGGTAAAGCAGATTCCATTATATCAACAGTCTGATGGACCTAGTGTCATGTTACAGGTAATCATTAGGAATGGAGCCAATCGGTGTAAAGCAGATCATGTTTTCACACAGTCTGCTGACCTAGGTCCTGTTCACTGTAAGCATTAGGAATGTAGCCAATCGGTTTGTAAAGCAGATCCATATATTTCACACTGTCTGCTGGAACCCTAGTGTCCTGGTTACACTGTAATCATTAGGAATGTAGCCAATCGGTGTGTAAAGCCGATCCATTTATATTCACCACGTCTGCGGACCTAGTGTCTGTTACAGTGTAATTAATTAGTATGTAGCAATCGGAATAAAGCAGATCCATTTATATTCACACAGTCTGCTGGACCTAGTGTCCTGTTTACAGCGTAATCATTAGGAAGGTAGCCAAATCGGTGTAAAAGCAGATCCATTTATATTCACACGGTCTGATGGACCTAGTGTCCTGTTACAGTGTAATCATTAGGAATGTAGCCAAGCGGTGTTGTTTTTTGTAAAGAAGTCCATTTATATTCACAGTCTGCGGGACTAGTGTTACGGTACACTGTAATCAGTAGGAATGTAGCCAATCGGTTGTTGTTGTTAATGGGAACGCAGATCCATTTCTATTCACACGGTCTGTGGTCCTAGATTCCTGTATTACAGTGTACTCATTAGGAATGTAGCCAATAGGTTTGTTGAAAAGCAGATCCATTTATATTCACACTGCGCTGGTCCTAGTGTCCTGTTACACTGTAATCATAGGAATGTAGCCCAATCGGTGTAAAGCAGATCCAGTATATTCACACTGTTGCTGGTCATAGTGTCATTTACAGTGTAATCATTTAGGAAGGAGCCAATCGGTTGTGTAAGCAGATCCATTTATATTCACACAGTCTGGGTCCTAGTGTCCGGTTAACAACTGCTAATCATTAGAATTGATAGCTCAAAAAAAAAAATTTTAGGTTGTAAAGCAGATCCATTTATATCACCACAGTATGCTGGTCTAGGGTCCTGTACACTGTAATCCTTAGGACTGGAGCCCCAATCGGTTTTTTTGTAACAGATCCATTTATATTCACACAGTCGGCTGACCCTAGTGTCCGTACAGTGTAATCCTTAGGAATGTAGCCAATCGGGTATTGTTAAAGCAGATCCATTTATATTCACACTGTATGCTGCGACCTAGTGTCCTGTTACAGTGTAATAATGAGGAATGTAGCCAATCGGTGTAAAGCAGATCCATTTATATCACACAGTCTGCTGGACCCTAGTGTCCTGTTACAGTTGTAATCATAGGAATGTAGCCAACCGGTTGTTGTTAAAGCAGATCCATTATATCACACGTCTGCTGGTCCTAGTGTCCTGTTACACTGTAATATTAGGAATGTAGCCAATCGGTGTAAAGCAGATCCATTTTTATATTCACACTGTCTTGCTGGACCTAGTGTCCTGTTACACTGTTAATCATTAGGAATGTAGCCCCAAAAATTTCGGTTTGTAAAGCAGACTCCATATATTAACACTGTATGCTGGTCCTAGTGTCATGTTACACGGTAATTCATTAGGATGTAGCCATCGCGTGTAAAAGCAGATCAGTTATATTCACACTGTCGCTGGTCCTAGTGTCGTTTACAATGTAATCATTAGGAAGTAGCCAAAATCGGTGTAAAGCAGATCCATTTCTATTCAACACAGTTCTGCTGGACCTAGTGTCCTGTTACACGTAATCATTAGGAATGTAGCCAATCTGGTGTAAAGAAGATCCATTGTATATTCACGCAGTGTTCTGCTGGACATAGTGTCCGGGTACACTGTAATCATTAGAATGTAGCCAATCGTGTTAAAAGCAGATCCATTTCTATCACACAGTCTGCTGGACATAGTGTCCTGTTACACTGTAATCAGTAGGAATGTAGCCATCGGTGTAAATTGTTGTAAAGCAGATCCATTTATATTCACACAGTATGTGGTCCTATGTGTCCTGTTACACTGTAATCATTAGGAATGTAGCCAACGTTGTAAAGAAGATTCAATTTATATTCACCACAGTCTGCTGTCTAGTGTTCCTGTTCACTGCTAATAATTAGGAATGTAGCCAATCGGTGTAGTGTGTAATAAAGCAGATCATTTATATTCACACAGTCTGTGGTCCAGTGTCTGTTACACTAGTAATCATTAGGACATGGAGCAACCGGTGTAAAGCGATCCATTTATATTCCACAGCTGCTGTGGACATAGTGTCCTGTTACAGTGTAATCATTAGGAATTTAGCCAATCGGTGTTGTAAAGCAGATCCATTTTTATTTCACACAGTCTGCTGGTCCTAGTGTCCTGTTTACCCTGTAATCATAGGAATGTAAGCCAATCGGTGGTTGTTTTAAAGACAGATCCATTTCTATTCACACGTCTGCTGGTCTCATAGTGTCCTAATGGACACGTAAATAATTAGGAAGTAGCCAATCGGTGTAAAGCAGATCCATTTATATTAACACTGTCTGATGGACATAGGGTACTGTTACACTGTAATCTAGGAATGTAGCCAATCGGTTGTTTTGTAAAGCAAGATTCCATTTAATTCACATGTTGCTGGTCCTAGTGTCCTGTTACACTGTAATCATTAGGAATGTAGCCAAACGGTTGTTTTGTTATGTAAAGCAGATCCATTTATATCACCACAGTTGCTGACCTAGTGTCCTGACACGGAATCATTAGGAATGTACCACTCGGTTTGTAAAGCGATACCATTGATATTCACACCAGGTTGCTGGACCTAGTGTCCTGTTACAGTGTAATCATAGGAATGTAGCCAATCGGTTGTAGTGAAAGCAGAGATCATTTTATATTACACAGTTGCTGGACCTAGTGGGCCTGTGACAGTGTAATCATAGGAATGTAGCCAATCGGTGTAAAGCAGATCCATTATATTCACACGTATGCGGACCTAGGTCCTGTTACATGTAATCATTAGGAATGATAGCCAATCCGGTTGTAAAGCAGATCCATTATATTCACACTGGGTGATGACCTAGTGTCCTGTGACAGTGTAATCATGAGGAATGTAGGACCAACGGGTTGTAAGCAGATCCATTTATATTCAACAGTCTGCTGGACCTAGTGTCAGTTACACTTGTAATCATTAGGCATGTGCCAATCCGGTTTCGGTAAGTTTGTAAAGCAGATCCATTTATATTAACACTGTCTGCTGGTCCTAGTGTCCGGTTACACTGTATCATTAGGAATGTAGCCAATCGGTTGATAAGAGATCCATTTAATTCACACTGTCTGCTGGACATAGTGTCCTGTTACAGGGTGTAATCATTAGGAATGTAGCCAATCGGTTGTAAGCAGGCAGATCCATTTATATTCACTACAGTCTGCTGGTCCCTCGTGTCCGTTACAGTGTAATTCTTGGAATGTAGCCAACGTATAAGCAAGATCCATTAATTCACCAGGTTCTGCTGGTCCTAGTGTCCTGTTACACGGTAATTCATTAGGAGGAATGTAGGCCAATCGGTGTAAAGCAGATCCATTTATATTCACACGTTGGCTGGTCCTAGTGTTCCTGTTACAGTTGTATTCATTAGGAAGTAGCCAATCCGGTGTAAGCAGATCCATTTATATTCACCACTGTCTGATGGTCCTAGTGTCCGTTACAAGTGCTAATCATTAGGAATGTAGCCATCGGTGTTGTATGTATGTTTTGTAAAGCAGATCCATTGATATTCACACGGTCTGCTGGTCCTAGTCGTTACAGTGTAATCATTAGGAATGTAGCCAATCGGTGTTAAGCAGATCCTTATATTCAACAGTTGCTGGGTCTAGTGCCTGTTACACTGTAATCATTAGGAATGTAGAGCCAATAGTTGGTTGTTAAAGCAGATCCATTATATGACAACACAAAGTCTTGCGGGACCTAGTGTCCGTACACTGTTCATTTTAAGGGAATGTAGCCACTCGGTGTAAAGCAGATCCATTTATATTCCACACAGTTGCTGGACACTAGTGTCCTGTTACAGTGTAATCATAGAGAAGTAGCCAATCGGTTTTGTAAAGCAGACCATTTAATCACACTGTCTGATGGACCTAGTGTCCGTTACACTGGTTGTAATCCATTAGGAAATGTAGCCAATCGGTTTGTTTGTGTTGTAAAGCAGAATCCTTTATATTAACACAGTCGATGGTCCTAGTGTCCTGTTACACGTAATCATTAGAATGTAGCAACGGTGTGTTAAGAGATCAATTTTATTCACACAGTATGCTGGACTAGTGTCTGTTACACTAATTCATTGGAATGTTAGCCAATCGGTGTAAAGCAGATCCATTTATAGTCACACAGTCTGCTGGTCCTAGTGTCCTGTTACAATGTAATCATTAGGAATGTAGCCAATCGGTGTAAAGAGATCCATTTATATTCACACAGTTATGCTTGACCAGTGTCCTGTACAGTGTAATCATTAGGAATGTAGCCAATCGGTTGTAAAGCAGATCCATTTATATTCACACAGTCTGATGGTCCTAGTGTCCTTACCACGTAATCATTAGGAATGTAGCCAATCGGTGTAAAGCAGATCCATTTAATTCACACTGTATGCGGACTAGGGTCCTGTTTACCCACTGTAATCATAGGAATGTAGCCAAGCGGTGTAAAGCAGATCCTTTATATCACACAGTCTGCGGGTCCTAGTGGTCCTTGTGACCCTGTAATCATTAGGATGTAGCAATCGGTGTTGTTGTTTAATGTGTGTAGCAGATCCATTTTATATTCACACAGTCTGGGTCCTAGGTCCTGTTACAGTGTAATCATTAGGACTGTAGCCAATCGGTTTTGATGTTTGTAAAGCAGATCCATGGATATTCACACTGTTGCTGGTCCTAGTGTTGTTACAGTGTAAATCATTAGGAATGTAGCCAAATCGGTGTTAAAGCAGGATCCATTATATTCACCACTGTCTGATGGTCCTAGTGTCCTGTTACACTGTAAATCATAGGAATGTAGCAATCGGTTGTTGTAAAGCAAGATTCCAGTTATATCACACAGTCTGCTGGACCAGTGTCCCGTTACCACTGTAATCATTAGAATGTAGCCACATCGGTTGTTGTACAAGCCGATCCATTTATCTTCAACAACAGTCTGCTGGTCCTAGTGGCTGATTTACACTGTAATTAATCATTTAGGAATGTAGCCAATCGAGTTTTTGTAAAGCAGAGATCCATTTATATTCACGCAGTTCTGCTGGTCCTTCCTAGTCCTGTTACACGTAATCATTAGGATGTAGCAAATCGGTGTAAAGCAGATCCATTTAGATTCACACAGTCTGCTGGATCCTAGTGTCCGGTTACACGGAATCATTAGGAATGCGAGCCAATCGGTTGTTGTAAAGCAGATCCATTATATCACCAGTTGCTTGGTTACTAGTTGTCTGTGACATGTAATCATAGGAATGTAGCCAATACGGGTTTGTGGTTGATAAAGCAATCATTTAATTCACACAGTCTGCTGGACCTAGTGGTCCTGTTACACTGTAATCATTAGGAATGAGCCATCGGATTGTAAGCAGATCCATTTATATTCACACTTGTCTGATGGACCCTAGGGGTCCTGTACAGTGTAATCATTCATGAATGTAGCCCATAGGTGGCTAAAGCAGATCCATTGATATTCACCTGTTCTGGCTGGTTTCCTAGTGTCCGTTACACTGTAATCATTAGGGAAGTAGCCAATCGGTTGTTGTTGTAAAGCAGATCCATTTATATTCAAAAACTGTCTGCTGGACCAGTGTCCTGTTACAGTGTAATCATTAGGATGTAGCCAATCGGTTTTGGTAAAAGCAGATCCATTTATATTCACACAGTCTGATGTACTAGTGTCCTGTTCAGTGTAATCATTAGGAAATGTAGCACAATCGGTGTTGTTGTGTGTGTGTAAAGCAGATCCATTTATATTCCACACAGTCTGCTGGACTTAGTGCTGTTCACACTGTAATCATTAGGAATGTAGCCAATCGCGGTGTTAAAAGAGATACATTTATATTCACACTGTCGTGGACCCAGTGTCCGTACACTGTACGTAATCATGAGGAATGTAGCCAATCGGTGTGTAAAGCAGATCCATTTCTATTCACACAGTTGCTGGGACCTAGTGTCCTGTTACAGTGTAATAATTGGAATGTAGGCCAATCGGTTGGTTGTAAAGCAGATCCCATTTATATTCACACATCGCTGACCTAGTTGCTGTTACATTAATTCATTAGGAATGTAGCCCAACGGTGGTAAAGCAGATCCATTTATATTCACACAGCTGCTGACTCGTGTCATGTTACACTGTAAGATTAGAATGTAGCCAATCGGGTTTGTAAAGCAGATCCATTATATGCACACTGTCTGCTGGACCTAGTGTCCTGTGTACAGTGTATCATTAGGAATGTAGGCCAAAGGTGTTTTTTTGGAAAGCAGGATCCATTTATATTCACACGGTATGCTGGACCTAGTGTCATGTTACACTGTATCATAGGAATGTAGCCAATCGGTGTGTAAAAAGCCAGATCCAGTTTATATTCACACGGTCTGCTGGTCTAGTTTCCTGTTAACAGGTAATATTAGGAATGTAGCCAATCGGTGTTTGGTTGTGTTTGTAATAAAGAAGATCCATTTATATTCACACAGTCTGCTGGACTCGTGTCCTGTTACAGGTATCATTAGGAATGTAGCCAACGGGGTAAAGCAGAATTCCCATTTAATTCACACAGTCTGCAGGGACCTAGTGTCCTGGTATCAGTGTAATCATTAGGAATGTAGCCAACGGTTTTGTTTTGTTGTTTGTTGTTGTAAAAGCAGATTCCATTTGTATTCACACAGTTGCGGACCTGTGTCATGTGACAGTGTTTAATCATTAGGATGTAAGCACATCGGTGTTAAAAGCAGATCCATTTATTTCACACAGTCTGGCTGAGTTCATTAGTGTACTTTGTACACTGTAATCATAGGAATGTAGCCAATCGGTTTATAAAGCAGATCCATTTATATTCACACATCTTGATGGACCTAGTGTAATGTACAGGTAATCATTAGGAATGTAGCAATAGGTTGTTAAGCAGATTCCATTTATTATTCACACTGTTCTGCTGGTCCTAGTGTACTGTTACCGTGTAATCATTAGGGAATGTAGCAATCGGTGATTTTGTAAAGCAGATCCATTTATATTCACACAGTCGCTGGACCTAGTGTCCTGTACAGTTGTAATCTAGGAAATGAGCAATCGGTTTGTGTAAAGCAGATCCATTTATATTCACACTGTATGCTGGACCTAGGTTCCTGTTACATGTAATCATTTAGGAATGTAGCAATCGGTGTTAAAGCAGGATCCATTTATATTCACACAGTCTGCTTGGTCCCTAGTGTCCGGTTACACGAATCATTAGGAATTAAGCAAACGCGGTTTGTGTGGTAAAGCAGATCCATTTAATGCACACAGGCTGCTGGACATAGTGTCCTGTTACAGTGTATCATTAGGAATGTAGCCAATCGGTGTGTTAATTTGTAAAGCAGATCCATTTATATTCACACAGTTCTTGCTGGACCTAGTGTCCTGTTACAGTGTAATCATAGGAATGTAGCCAATCGGTGTAAAGCAGATCCTTATATTACACAGTCTGCTGCGACTAGTGTCCTGTTACAGTGTAATCATTAGGAATGTAGCCCAATCGGTGAAAGCAGATAGATCATTACTATTCACACAGCTGCTGTTCCTCGTGGTCATGTACACGTAATTCATTAGGAATGTAGCCAATCGGTGTTTAAAGGCCAGATCCATG
The DNA here is from genome assembly GCA_019447015.1 of Hymenochirus boettgeri. Lineage (NCBI taxonomy): Eukaryota > Metazoa > Chordata > Amphibia > Anura > Pipidae > Hymenochirus > Hymenochirus boettgeri. The sequence goes on along the minus strand of JAACNH010000486.1, from coordinate 63,436 downwards.
TAATTCACACAGTCGCTTCGACCTATGTCCTGTTACAGTTGGATCATTAGGAATGTATGTAGCCAATCGGTGTAAAGCAGATACATTTCTATTCACACAGATGCTGGACCTAGTGTCCTGGTACAGTGTAATCATAGGAAAGTGTAGCCAATCGGTGTAAAGCAGATCCATGATATTCACACAGTCTGCTGGACATAGTGTCCTTGTTACAGTGTTAATCATGAGGAATGTAGCCAATCGGTGTTAAAGCAGAAGATCAATTATATTCACACCAGTCTGCTGGAACTAGTGTCCTGTTACAGTGTAATTCATTAGGAATGTAGCCAATCGGTAAAGCAGATCCATTATATTCACACAGTCTGCTGGACCTAGTGTCCCTGTTACAGTGTAATAATTAGGAATGTAGCCAATCGGTGCTAAAGCATATCCCCATTATATTCACACAGTCTGCTGGACCTCGTGTCCCCCTGTTACAGTCGTGTCATCATAGGAATGCTAGCACAGCGGGTAAAGCCAGATCATTTATATTCACACAGTATGCTGGACTAGGTCCTGTTCAGTGTTTGTAATCATTAGGAATGTAAGCCATCGGTTTAACGCAGATCCATTTATATTCACCACAGTCTGCTGGACTAGTGTCCTGTACAGTGGCAGAAGGGCCACGTTTTTCATTTGTTTACAAAGCCCTCTCCCCCAGTTCGCTCATATTATTACCAGTCTGGGACTGGCTGGAAGTCCTTGGTCAGGGGGTTGCTGGGAGGATTTGTTCCTCTGTCATTGGATTTCACTAGATCCAGGTGGTAAAACTGAATGGGATTATGGGATTGTTTCTGGTTTAGTAGATAAAAACATCATCGGATCTAACCGATAGGTGCTATGATTTTGGGTAAGTCCTGGATGTGCCTAATCTGGATTCTTGTTTGCCGATATAGGTGGATTTTTAACGGTACGGCGTCATTCCGACAGCACGTCTGTGACCATGGGGAGCGAGCGAGTTCTGGTATCATAATGTAGGGAGCAGCTGTCGATCCAGGTAATCTAATCTGGACCCGACTTGGAATGGGGAGGATATTAATGTGAATATAGGGGATGGGAAATGTATATAGTGTAGATATTAGGGGAGGGAATGATAGAGTGTAGATAATAGGGGGGATAGGAATGTATATAGTGTAGAATATAGTGGATGGAATGTATATAATGTAGCTATATTAGGGGGATAGGCTGTATATAATGTAGATCTATAGTGGTTGGAATGTATTATACTGTAGATCTAGAGGGGATGAATGTATATAGGTTAGAATATAGATGGAGGGAATGTACTAGTACTGTAGATAATAGGGGATAGGAATGTATATAATGTAGATATATAGTGGATGGGAATGTAAAATGTATATATATAGGGGATAGGCGTGTATATAATGTAGATATATAGGGATGGGAATGTATATAATGTAGATATATAGGGATAGGGATGTATATAATGTAGATATATAGTGATAGGAAGTATATAAGTAGATATATAGTGGATGGGAATGTTATAATGTAGTTTAATAGTGGATGGAATGTTAAATGTAGATATAAGGGGAAGAGAATAGGAGAGGAATGTTATATGAATATAGATATATAGGGATAGGGATGTAGATAGTGGATGGGAATGTATATAAGTTAGATAGATAGGGGATAGGAATGTATATGTAATGTTAGATAGATAGTGGATGGGAATGTATATAATGAGATATATAGGGAAGGGTTGTATATAATGTAGATATATAGTGGATGGGAAGGTATATAATGTAGATATATATGGGATAGGGATGTATATAAGTAATATATATGGATAGGAAGTATATAATGTAGATATATAGGGTGGAATGTATATAAGAGATATATCGTGGATGGGAATGTATATAGTGTGAGATTATATAGTGGCATTGAATGGATATAGTGTGATATATGGGGAGAGGAATGTATATAATGTAGATATATGGGGGGGATAGGAATGGATATAATGGAGATATATAGGGGATTAGGGATGTATATAGTGTGATAGATAGGGGATAGGATGTATCTAAGGTAGCTATATAGGGGATAGGGATGTTATATAATGTTAGATATATAGGGATAGGAAGGCTAATACTGTCGGATTATAGCGGATAGGGATGTATATCAGTAGCTATATAGGGGCTAGGAATGTATATAATGTCGAGATCTAGTGGATGGGAAGTAATAATGTAGATATATAGGGAAGGAATGTATATAATTTGTAGATATATGTGGAGGAATGTATATAATGTAGATATATGGGGACCCCTAGGATGTAATAAGGTAGTATATAGTGGATGGGACTTGTATAAATGTAGTATATGGGGGATAGGAATGTATATAATGTAAGATATATGGGGGATAGGATGTAATTATGTATATATATGGGGAATAGGGAAGTTGTATTATAATGTCGATATATAGGGGATAGGGATGTATATAATGTAGATCTATAGGGGATAGGATGTTATAATGTAGAATATGGGGATGGGAATGATATACTTTAGATAGTATAGTGGATGGAATGTTAAAAGTAGATATATGGGGGATAGGAATGTATATAAGTATATATATGGGGGTAGGAATGTATATAAGAGATATCTAGGTTTATGGGAATGATATAATGTAGATATATAGTGGATGGGAAGGTAAAATGTAGATACATAGTGGATGGGAATGTAATATAAGTAGATATATGAGGGGGTGGAATTGTATTATAAGTAGAGTAATATAGCGGATTAGGAATGTATATAATGTAGATTTATGGGGGATGGGAATTAGATTAATGTAGATATATAGTGGATGGGAATGTAAATAATGTAGATATATGGGGGATAGGAATGTATATTCATGTAGATATATGGGGGATAAGGAATTTATATAATGTAGTATATAGTTATGGGAATGTTATAATGTAGAATATAGTGGAGGGAATGTATATAATTGTAGATATATAGGCGGTGGGAATGTATATAATGTCGGATATATAGGGGAGAGGAATGGTATATAATGTAGATATATATAGCGGATAGGAATGGATAAAGTAGAATATGCGGGGATGGGAATGTAATATAATGTAGATAGATAGCGGATAGGAATGTATATAATGTAGATTATAAAGCGGATAGGAATGTATATAATGTAGATATATAGCAAGATGAGGAATGTATTATAACGGTAGATATAGGGGGGATGGGAATGTATATAATGTAGAAATTGGGGGAGGGGATGGGAATGTATAGAATGTAGATATTAGGGATGGGAAATAATGTATCTAATGTAGGATATAGTGGATAGTATGTATTATAATGTAGATATACAGGGGATAGGAAAGTAGATATGTAGATATACAGGGGATAGGAATTATATAATGTAGATATATTGGGATGGGAATGTATATAATGTAGATATAGAGATAGGAAGGTATATAATGTGGATATACAGGGATAGGAATTATTATACTGTAGATATAAAGGGGATAGGGATGATAAGTGTAGATATACAGGGGATAGGGATGTATATGATGTAGATATATAGGGGATAGATAGGCATGTATATAGTGTCAGATATATAGGGGGTGGGATTGGTATATTAGTGTGATATATAGGGGATGGGAATGTAATATAATGACGAATATAAGGGATAGGAATGTTATTATAATGTAGATATATAGGGGATGGGAATGATATAATGTAGATTAGTATGAGGGGATGGGGAATGTTATCATGTGATATATAGGGGATGGGAATTGTATATAAGTAGATGGTTATAGCGGATAGGTATGAATAATGTAGAATATATAGCAGATAGGAAGTATATAATTAGATAGATATCGGATAGGAATGAAAATGTAGATATACAGGGGATATGAATGTAATAATGTAGTTATATAGGGGATGGGAATGTTATAATGTAGATATATAGGGATGGACTTTATATAATGTAGATATTACAGGGGGTAGGAATGTATATGATGTTGTAGATATATAGGGGATAGGAATACATTATAATGTAGATATATAGGGGATAGGACTATATACAAGTAGATAGATAGGTATGTGGAATGGAATAATGTAGATATAGAGGGGATAGGGATGTATATAATGTAGATATTAGGGGATAGGGATGTATACAAATGTAGAATATAGGGGACAGGAATGTATATAGTGGTAGATATATTAGGGGTGGGGATGATGATATAGTTTAGATATATAGGGGATGGGAATGTATATAGGGTAGAGATATAGGGGAGGGAATGTATATAGTGTAGATATATAGGGGATGGGAATGTATATAGTGTAGATATATAGGGATGGGAATGGTATATAGTGTAGATATATAGGGGATGGAAAGTATATAGTGTAGATTATATAGGGGATGGGAATGTATATAGGTAGGTATATAGGGGATAGGGAATGTATTATAGGTAGTAGATATATAGGATGGGAATGTATATTCTGTAGATATAAGGGGATGGAATGTATATAGTGTTGATTATGTTTTTTTTAAAGGGGGGGATGGGAATGTATATAGTGTAGCTTATAGGGGATGGGAATGTATATAGTGTAGAGATATAGGGGATGGGAATGGTATATAGTGTAGATATATAGGGGATGGGGAATGTATATAAATGTAGATATATAGGGGATGGGAATGTATATAATGTAGATATAAGGGGGATGGGAATGTAGATAATCTAGATATATAGGGATGGAATGTAGATTATTGGGGATGGGAATGTATATAATGTAGAATATATGGGGAGGGAATGTATATAATGTAGATATATGGGGGAGGGAAGTATATGATTCGATATATGGGGGATGGGAATGTATATGATGTAGAAAAGATATAGGGGGATGAATGTATATAAATGTAGATATATGGGGGAGGGGAATTATATTTTTTTAAAAAACAAATGTAGAATATGGGGGATGGGAATGTATTAATGTAGATATATGGGGGATGGGACTGTATATAATGTAGATATTTAGCGGATGGGAATGTATATAATGGAAGATATTAGAGGATGGGAATGGTATAGAATGTAGATTATATAGGGGAGGGAAGATATATAATGTAGATATTTATAGGGGAGGGAATGTATTATAATGTGGAATATTGGGGATGGGAATGTATATAATGTAGATATATGGGATGGGAATGTATATAATGTAGATATATGGGGGATGGAATGTATATGATGTAGATATATGGGGGATGCGGAAGTATATATAATGTAGAATATTAGGGGAGGGAAAGTGTATATAATGTAGATATATGGGGGATGGGAAATGTCTAAATGTTAGATATATGGGGGATGGGAACACTGTAGATGAGTGATATATGGGGATGGGAATGTATATAAGTGTTAGATATATGGGGATGGGGAATGTATATAATGTAGATATAGGGGGGATGGGAAGTATATAAGGTAGATATATGGGGATTGGATGGGAATGTATATAATGTAGAATATGGGGCTGGGAATGTATATAATGTAGATATATAGGGCATGGGAATGTATATATGTAGATAATAGGGCATGGGAATGTATATAAGTAGATATTTATAGGAATGGGCACACACGCTATAATGGCCCACACCACCACATCATGGGAAGGTATATAATGTAGATATATAGGGCATTGGAATGATATAATGGTAAGATATATAGGGATGGGAATGTATATAATGTAGATATATAGCGGATAGGGAATGTATATAAGGTAGATATTATAGCGGATGGGTAATGTATATAATGTAAAGATATAGGGGATAGGAATGTATATAATTAGATATATAGGGGATAGGAAGTCTATAATGTAGATATATAGGGGATGGAATGTATATAATGTAGATATATAGGGGATGGGAAAATGTAATTAGGTAGACTATAGGGGATAGGGATGTATTATAATGTAGATATATAGCGGGATAGGAGTGTATAAATGAGTCTATAGGGGGATAGGAGTGTAATAATGTAGATATATAGCGGATAGGGAATGTACATAATGTAAGATATATAGGGGATAGGATGTATATAATGTAGATATATAGGGGATAGGGGGATGTATATAATGTAGATATATGGGGGCTGTGTAATGTAATATAATGTAGCCTATATGGGGGATGGGACTGTATAAATGTCAGATATATGGGGAGAGCACCCGGGATGGGAAGTAATGATGTAGATATATGGGGGATGGGAAGTATATGATGTAGATATAGGGGGATGGGATGTATATAATGTAGATATATGGGGGATGGGAAGTATTAATGTAGATATATGGGGGATGGATGATATAATGTAGATATAGGGGGGATGGGAAATGTATACTGTAGATATATAGCGGTAGGAATTATATAATGTAGATATATAGGGGATAGGGATGTAGATAATGTAGATATATAGGGGATAGGGATGTAATAATGTAAGATATATGGGGATGGGAATGTATATAATGTAGAATCTGGGGATGGGAATGTATATAATTAGATATATGGGGGATGGGAATGGATATAGTGTTAGGATATGGGGGATGTGAAATGTATAGAATGTAGATATATGGGGGATGTGAATGTATATAATGTAGATATATAGCGGATTGTGAATGTAATATAAATGTAGATATATAGCGGATAGGAATGTATATAATGTAATATATAGGGGATAGGAATGTAGATAATGATAGATATATAGGGGATGATAGGAATGTATATAATGTAGAATATAGGGGATAGGGATTGTATATAATGTAGGATATATAGTGGTAGGGATGTCTATAATGTCGATATATTGGGGGATGGGAAGTATATAATTATAGATTTTTTTTATGGGGCGATGGAAGTATATAATGTTAGATATATGGGGGATGTGATGTATATAATGTAGATATATAGGGGATGTGAATGTATATATGTAGATATATAGCGGATGTTGAAGTAATATAATGTAGATATATATGGATAGGAATGTATATAATGTAGATATTAGGGGATAGAATGATATAATGTAGATATAAGGGGATAGGAATGAATGTATATAATGTAGATTATAGGGATAGGAATTGTATATAATGTAGATATATCGCGGATGGGAATGTATATAATGTAAGAGATATAGCGGATGGGAATGTATATCATTAGATATTAGAGGATGGGACTGTATCTACTGTAGATAAGTGGGGGATGGGAATAAGTATATTAATGTAGATTATGGGGGGATAGGAAGTATATAATGTAGATTATGGGGGGATAGGAAAGTATAAATGTAGATTATAGGGGATGGGAATGTATATAATGTTAGATTATAATGGGGATGGGAATGTATATAATGTCGATATATGGGGAGGGGAATGTATATAATGTAGATATATAGCGGATTAGGAAGGGATATAATTAGATAGATAGGGAATAGGAATGTATAGAATGTAGATATATAGCGATAGGAATGTATATAATGTAGATATATAGCGGATAGGAAAGTATGATAATGTAGATATATAGGGGCTAGGAATGATATAATGTAGATATATAGGGGATGGGAATGATATAATGTAGATATATAGGGGATGGAATTGTATATAATGTAAGATATATAGGGGATGGGGAATGTTATATAATGGGATATATAGCGGATGGAATGTATATATAGTGTAGATATATAGGGGATTGGAATTGTAATATAGTGTAGATATATAGGTTGATGAAATGTATATAGTGTAGATATATAGGGGATAGGAATGTATATAGTGTAGATAGATAGGGGAATGGGGGGAAATGTATATAGTGTAGATATATAGGGGATGGGAATGTATATAATGTAGAAGATATATAGGGGACGGGAATGTATATCGTGTAGATATAGAGGGACGGGAATGTATATAGGTAGATATAGGGGACGGGATGTGATATTAGTGTAGATATATAGGGACGGGATGTATATAGTGAGATATATATAGGGACGGGAATGTATATAGTGTTGTGATATTTTTTTTTTTTATAGGGGACGGGAAGGTATATAGTGTAGATATATAGGGGATGGAATGTATATAGTGTTAGCTTAGATATATAGGGGATGGAATGTATTAGGTAGATATATAGGGGATGGGAATTATATAGTTAGATATATAGGGATGGAGGAATGTATATAGTGTACGATATATAGGGGATGGAATGATATAGTGTAGAATTATAGGGGATGGGAATGTATATAGTGTAGATTATATAGGGAGGGGAATGTATAGAGTGTAGTATAATGGGATGGGAATGTATATAATGTTAGATATATAGGGGATGGGATGTATATAGTGTAGATATATAGGGGGATGGAGTGTATGATGTAGATATATAGGGGATAGAGATATTTAAAAATCAGCTGCTTTCTCTTTACAGACAATACGGCATTTTTGATGTCTCTTGGTTCTCCCAGCGCCCTGGGAAGGAAACGGCTTTCCTTGCGGCTGTGGAATCGGTATTGCTCAGGTTCGGCAGAGCCGTAGGAATAGTAGCCGTGAGTGTAGCCATAGACGGCTCAGGCCATGGAATTCCGCCTCCGCATTTAGGCTGCGAAGAGGAAGATATTGGTTGGCCATTATTGCCACTGTTACCCCCTGGTGCAGACTGTTCGGGAGAGAATGGAGTAGCAAGAAGGTCACCTCGAATGTGGTGTCATTGGCCGCTCGAGGATGTGCGTAATTTGATTCCTTGCCACACAACGTTGTAAAGCCACAACAAATACACAAAGCCATTATACACACAGCTAGCACACACATACCACACAGTAGCACACCAGATATACACACACAGTAGAAACACACAGATATACACAAACAGTAGAACACAAAGATATACACACAGTAGCACAAACAGATATTACACACAGTAAGAACACACATACACACAGTAGCACACACAGAATACACACAGTAGAACACACATATATACACACACAGTAGAACACCACAGATATACACCAGTAGCACACACAGAATACACCCCAGTAGAACAAACAGATATACCACACAGTAGAACACACAGATATACACCCAGTGCCACCACAGATATACACACAGTAGCACACACAGATATACACACAGTAGAACACACAGATATACACACAGTAGCAAACACAGATATACACACAGTAGCACACACAGATAATACACACAGGTGTAGGTATAAAACAAAGGACAAAACTAACAAATGTATTGATTACAGAAGTATTACCCAGCTCTGTGTTACAATAAAGTAACAAATAGGTACTGATACAGAGTATTACCCATCTCTGTGTTACAATTAAAAATAACAATAATGTATTGATAGGTATTTACCATCTCATGTGTTACAATAAAAAAAGTAACAATATTGATTGATACAGAGTATTACCCATCTCTGTGTACAATAAAGTTAACAATATGTTTGATAGAGTATACCCATCTCTGTGTTAATTAAGTAAACCAATGTATTGATACAGAGTATACCCATCTCTGTGTTACAATAAATTAACCAATATGTACTGATAGAGATTACCATCCTCTGTGTTACAATTAAGTAACAATATGGTATTGATAGAGTATTACCCATCTCTGTGTTACTCTATCAATACCATATGTTAGTTTCTTTGTCACAGCGATGGGATAATACTCGTATGTAATACAATATTGTTACTTAGTTGGAACACAGAGATGGGTAATACTCGTATCAATAACAATATTGTTACTTTATTGTACACAGAGAGGGGTAATACAAAAAGTAAACAATATTGATTGATAGAGTAACACAGAGTGGGTAAGACTCTATCAATACAATATTGTTATTTATTGTATTACCCATCTCTGTGTTACAATAAAGTAAACAATATTGTACTGATAGAGATACCCACCTCTGTTTACTCTATCAGTACAATATTGTTACTTTATTGTAACACAGGAGATGGGAATACTCTATCAATACAATATTGTTACTTTATTGTACACAGAGATGGGTATTAATACTCTTAATTCAGTACAATATTGTAACTTGTTGTAACACAAGAGGTGGGTAATACTCTAATCAATACAAGATTGTACTTTATTGTAACACAGAGGTGGGTAGGTAAGACTCTCTCAGTACCAATATTGTTACTTTATGGTAAAAACACAGAGATGGGTAAATAATCTATCAATAAAAATCCATTGTTACTTTAGTGTAACACAGAGAGGGTAATTACTCTATCATAAAATATTGTTACTTTATTGTTACACAGAGGGATGGGTAAACTCTATCAGTACAATATTGTAACTTTTTTGAAAACAGAGGGTCGGGTAATACTCTATCAAGACAATATGTTACTTTATGTAACACAGAGAGGGGTAATAATCTATCGGAATATTGTAATTTTTTGTCACACAGAGATGGGTAATACTCTCTCAATACAATATTGTACTTTATTGTAACACAGAAGATGGGTCATACTCTATCAGTACAATATTGTAAATTTTTTGTACACAGAGGTGGGTACTACTCTATCAGTACAATATGTACTTGATTGTATTACCATCTCTGGGTTACAATAAAGTAACAATATTTGTAGTGATAGAGATTTACCAATCTCTGTGTTACAATAAACTAACAAATTTGACTTTGATGAGTATTACCCATCTCTGTGTTACAAAATAAAGTAACAATATTGTGATTGAGAGAGTATTACCATTCTGTGTGTACAAAAAGTAACAATATTGTTTACTGATAGAGGATTACAATCTCTGTTGTTACAATAAAGCTAACATATGTACTGACTAGAGTAGTTACCCATCTCTGGTTACAAAACGTAACAATCTTGTATTGATAGAGTATACCCCATCTTGTGTTACAATAAGTACCAAATATTGTGATTGATAGAGTATTTTACCCATTCTCTGGTTTTACAATAAAGTAACAATAGGGTATTGATAGATATTTACCTCTCTGTGTTACAACCCGTGGTCAGATCTATGGCTATCAGACCTTTGAATTTGTTTGCTTTGTGTTATTTTCATTTCTTGTTGTAATGCCGGTGCGTAGTACACTTTTACTATACTCATATTAGATCTGTGTCCAGACTTTACAATGACAGCAAGTGTGGGTGGTGGGCAATGGGGTCCAATTGTGGTCTTACTTGGTGCCAATATCCATTTCCATTGGTTTGTACAGTAAGTTCTCTCTTTCTCTGTCCCGACAGTGCCTAACGCTTCAAATATCCGTGCTGAAGTGGTTGTCGGTTTGGCGCTTCTGATTGGTCTCCTCTCTGTCTCATTGGGTTACTGCAGCTCACGGCACTGCTGAGGGCACAACCCGTCCAACCAGACTCGGCAAGGAACATCGCAGATCATGTCACTGGAGCTGGACTGAGGGGCAGGACTGGTGCCAGGTCTCTGATGGGCCCTGTCACTTATTGGGACGGTAGGGAGCAGTAAGCCCACGGGCACTGACAGACGACTGCAGATGTATTGGACTCAATCCTTGGCAATATATGGCAAACCCACGCCTGGCTGACAGTGCTATGGACCTCCTGGTAATTCTTAAACTAGAATGATTGGATAACACAGTTCCATAATATTGATTGGTTATCCAATCATCCTAAATGTCTCAAATCCTGTGTCTCCAATGTTCCATGGCCCCTTACCGGACGGTAACTGCTCCCTGACGGGGGCAGTTACAGGAAGGCAACACTGAGCTCTGGATATGTGCTGCCCTATGGCTTGTCTTAGTGCTATATGACAATGTACAAAGTGGTGATGTGCAGTCTCCACCACCCACTAAATCAGGAAGCTGCATATTTAAAAAATATTTTTCTAACGGATTGTAAATTAATTTTTTAATTCTGTTGTTGTTAACTCATTTATATTTTATACACAATCCACCGTTCCCATTATTCCGTATCATCTGGGGGCGGGCGTGTAAAGTCCCCTTGACCCCTATTCCTGTACTGAACCCCATTTCTTCCTGTCTGACCCCTTTCCTGTACTGACCCCTTTTCCTGTTACTGACCCCCCTTTATTCCTGTACTGACCCCCTTATTCCTGTACTGACCCCCTATTCATGTACTGAATTGGTTTTGGCACCCCCTATTACGTTACTGGACCCCCTATTTTAGACTGACCCACGTATTCCTACACGACCCCCTTATCCCTGTACTGACCCCCTCTATTGCCTTACACTGACCCCCTTATTCATGTAATGACCCCCCCTTTATTCATACAATGGACCCCTTATTCTGTACGACCCCCGTATTCCTGTACTGGACCCCTATTTCTCGACTGACCCCCTCTATTCTACACTGACCCCTTATTCTGTAATGACACCATAAGTCCTGTACTGACCCCCTATTCTGTGACTGACACCATTATTTTCTAGGGACTGACCCCCGATTCCTGTACTGATCCCCCTTATTCTGTATGACCCCCTATTTATAGACTGACCCCCGTATTTTTACCACGACCCCCTTCGTCATGTACTACCCACCTTAGGTCCTGTACTGACCCCCTTATTCCTGTACTGACCCCCTTATTCCTAGACTTGACCCTTATTCCTAGACTGACCCCCTTCTATTTCTAGACTGACCCCTTATTCCTACACTGACCACCCATTCCTAGACTGCCCCCCTTATTTATGCAATGAACCCCCTTTATTCTGATACTGACCCCCCTTATCCTGTTACTGACCCCCTTTTATGTTTTCCTGTTTTGACTGACACCCTTATTCTGTACTGACCCCCTTATCCTGTAATGACCCCTTTTTCCGTACGACCCCCTTATTCCTGTACTGACCCCCGTATTCCTACACGGACCCCTTTATTCCTGGGTACTGACCCCCTTAATTAATAACAAGACCCCTTATTCCTGTACTGACCCCCCTTATTTCCGCTTGACCCTATTTCTCGACTGACCCCTTATTCCTACCACTGACCCCTTATCCTGTATGACCCCCATTATTTCCTGTACTGACCCCTTTATTCCTGTACTGACCCCCCCCTTATTCTACATGACCCCTTATTCCTGTTTGTAACTGACCCCCTTATTCCGTACTGGGGACCCCTTATTCTACAACTGCCCCATTATTCCTGTACTGACACCCTTTTATTTCCGACCACTGACCCCCTTATTCCTGTACTGACCCCTTATTCCTGTACTGACCCTTTATTCCTAGACTGACCCCCTGTAGTTCTAGACTGACCCCCTTATTCCTACACGACCCCTATTAGCACTGACCCCATTCTTCCTAGACTGACCCCGTTATTCCAGACTGACCCCCCTCCCCTGATTCCTAGACTGACCCCCCTTATTTCTAGACGGACCCCTATCCTAGATGACCCCCTTATGCCTAGACTGACCCCCTTATGCCTACACTGACCCCCCTTATTTCTAGACTGAACCCCTCATTCCTGTACTGACCCCTTATCCTAGAATGACCCCCTTATTCCTAGATGAACCACTTATTTCCTAGGACTGACCCCACGTATCCTAGACTGGACCCCTTATCCTAGAATGACACCCTTATCCTGTAATGACCCCTTATTTTAGACGACCCCTTAATCATAGACTGACCCACCTTATTTCTAAAGGGACCCCCCATGATTCTGTAGGACCCCCTTATTTCTAGAATGACCCCCTTATCATTACAATGACCCCTCATTCCTAGCTACCTGACACCCTATGCATACAAGACCCCCTTATTCTGTTGACCCCTTATTCCTGTACTGTACCCCCTCTTATTCTAGACTGCCCCCCTTATTCCTACCACTGACCACCTTATTCTACACTGACCCCCTTATTCCTGTTACTGAACCACCTATTCCTGGACTGACCCCCTGATCCTGGACTGACCCCCTTATTTCTAGACTGACCCCGCTTATTTCCTGGTAGGACCTTATTCCTGTACTGACCCCTTTATCCTGTACTGACCCCCTTTATTTCTAGACTGACCCCCTTATTCCTACATGACCCCTTATTCTGTACTTGACCACCTTATTCCTACACTGACCCCCTATTCCTACAATGACCCCATTATTCCTACACTGACCCCCTTGTTTCTAGACTGACCCCTTGTTATAGACTGACCCTGGTTTCTAGACTGACCCCCTTTTTTCTTAGACTGACCCCCTGGTGTTTCAGACTGACCCCTTGTTTCTAGACTGACCCCAATTATTTCTAGACGGACCCCTGTTTGAGGACTGACCCCTTATTCCTATACTGACCCCCTTATTTCTATACTGACCCCTTATTCTCTACTCACCCCTTATACTGTAATGCACCCTTATTTTATCTACCTGTTATACCTATGGACCCCCTTCTTTTTATATTGCCCCTAATTCTGTTACTAAAACTCTTCATCCTATACTGACCCCTTGTTCCCAGACTTTCCCCTTTTATTTCCTAGACTGATCCCCTTATTCCATACAGGCCCCCCTATTCCTAGACTGACTTCCTTATTACTGTACTGACCCCTTATTCTTGTACTGACCCTCTTGCTCCTATACGGACCCAATTAATCCTATACTGGACCATACTCTTTCTATTTGCCTTATGTTCCTATCTTGTGGTGGCACATGTTCCCCACAAAGACCCTAAAGAGTGAGGGAAAATGGTACTCCTACCACTGTATCGGAGGACTAGGCCACCTCGTACCTGTGTATCAAGGGAAAGTTAAACCAATAACGTATTTGTTTAACTATGTTCGTGCCATCAAGCAATCCCAACACAATACAAAGACTTTTATTTTCCCTGCTGGTTGCTGGGTCAGATGTTTCCAAAGGTTCAGTGGCATATATAGAAAGAATTAACTAGCCATCATATTGGGTGAAAGTTAGGGACCATGGGGATATTGTCTTAATGTCTTCGAACTGTTCCATGTAGGGTATCTTGTAGTGCTAAACAGTCAAGAAGTTCACCGCTCGCCGGTGACAATTAGTTGCATACACTGTAGTACAGCCAGTACTAATAATCCAGTTAGAAGACTAAAACCAAGATACCAACGTTACAAGGTAGTAAGGATCTCCAGGAAACTGGTAAAAAACGATAAATAGATTTTACTCACATTATATTTAATCGTTGATCACCTGAATATTGGATACTTCCAAATACCACCACAGATGGCACGACCTTGTGAAAAACACACCTACCAATCAGTGGCGTTGCATGTTAAATTAGTAGGTGCCCATTTCTATATCCACAGCTTTTTCTTTGTTTATTGTTTTATCTAGATTTGGTGGATGGAGCCTCTTCGATATGAATATTTCCGAATAATCTGGGGGTTTAACCAGTGCCTTACAGACCCACATTCTTGTTTCTTTCTTCAATAAAATGTATATAACAACCCCCACCAGAATATCCACCGAAAAAAAAGCTATCAAAATACTCATACAGGAAAGCCACAAAGGAAAAAACGTTCTAGATTCTAAAAAGCACACGCAAAGATAATGTTGTGTACATACTTAACATACTTGAACATACAGTGAGAACAGACGGTAAAGGTCACGTACAGTTGAGAACAGCGGGAAAAGGTCCCGTTACAGTGAGAACAGACAGTAAAGGTCCAACAGTGAAGAACAGACGGGGTAAAGGTCCCGTACAGTGAGAACAGCTGTGAATGGCCCGCTACATGTGGAGGAAATGGAGAACAGACGGGAAGGTCCCATTACAGTAGAGAACAGACGGGAAAGGTTCCCGTACAGTGAGAACAGACGGTAATGGTCCCCGTACAGTGAGAACGACGGTAAAGGTCCCGTTACAGTTGAGAAACAGCGGTAAAGGTCAAGACAGTGAGAACAGGACGGTAAAGGTCCGTACAGTGAGAACAGACGTAAAGGATTCCGTGGCAGTGAGAACAGACGGTAAAGGGTCCCGGACAGTGAGAACAGACGGTAAAGGTCCCGTACGTGAGAGCAAGAGGGAAAGGTCCGTACAGTGAGAAAGATGGTAAAGGTCCCGTACAGTGAGAACAGAAGGGTTAAAGGTCCCGTACAGTGAGAACAGACGGTAAAGGTCACTACAGTGAGAACAAGACGGTTCAAAGGTCCCGTAAATGAGAAACAGGCGGGTAAAGGTCCAGTACAGTGAGAACCAGACGGTAATGGTCCCGTACAGTGAGAACAGACGGTGGTTAAAGGCCCGTACAGTGAGAACAGACGGTAATGGTCCCGTACAGTTGAGAACAAGACGGTAAAGGTTCATTTTACAGTGAGCACAGACGGTTAAAGGTTCAACAGTGAGAACAGACGGTTAAAGGTCACCATACAGTGAGAACAGGACGGTAAAGGCCCGTTACAGTGAGAACAGACGGTAAGGTCCCAACAGTGAGAGCAGACGGTAAAGGGTCCCATACAGGGTGAGAACAGACGGTTAAAGGTCACGTACAGTGAGAACAGACGGTAAAGGTCACGTCCAGTGAGGCAGACTGGGTAAAGTCCCGTACAGTGAGAACAGACGGTAACGGTCCCATACAGTGAGAGCGACGGTTAAAGGTTCCATACAGTATAATAAGTTGATAAGTCCACCTATATTACATTGATCTGGAGGATGAAGGTTACGCCTATATAGAATGGATAAAGTCCCCTAATTCACAGATAAATCTGGAAGGATTGCATTCCGGCCTATATAGAGTTGATAAAGTCCACCTATCACACATCGTATCTGGAGGATGGAGGTTTGGCCAATAGAGTTAGATTTAAAAGTGATCTACTGTATAACACATTCAATCTAGAAGCCTGAGGTTCTGGGCTGAGGTTACTAAAAGAATTCACCTATCATAAAAAAAAACCTCTATGTGGAGGATGGAAGTTCTGGCCTATATAGAGTTGTGTTAAAGTCCACCTTCACCCATTGATATGAGGACTGAGAGTTCTGGTCCTTATAGAGTTAATAAAGGTCCCTCTCATCACAAATTGTATCTGGAAGATGAGGTTCTGGCTGCTTATATAGAGTTGAGTGAAGACCACCATCGCACATTGATCTGGAGGATGGGATGTTTGTTCCTATAGAGTTGCTAAAGTTGGAAACCTCCCAAGCCCTATCATAGAGTTTTGATGAAGTCCACCTATCGCACATGATCTGGAGGATGGAGGTTTGTGGCCTATATAGAGTTGATAAAGTTGGAACATTCCTAGGTCCTATTAGAGTGAGGAAGTCCACCTCCGCAACCATGACTGGAGGGATGGAGGTTTTGGTCCTATATAGAGTGTTGATAAAGTTGGAACCTCCCAGCCTATATAGAGTTGATGAAGTCTACCGATCGCACATTGATATGGAGGTCTTTGGCTATATAGAGTGATAAAGTTGGAAACCTCCCAGCCTTATATAGAGTTGAGAAAGGGTCCACTATCGCACATGATCTGGAGGAGGAGTTTTGTCCTCATAGAGTGATTAAAGTGGAACTCCTAGCTATATAGAGTGATGACGTCACCTATCGCACAATTGATTGGAGGATGGAGGTTTGGCTATATAGAAAAAGGTTTTGATTGTGTTTAAAGTGAACCTCCCAGCCTATATGAGTTGGTAAAGTTCCCTATCACACATTGATCTGGAAGGATTGAGATGTACGGACTATATAGAGTTAATAAAAGTCCCCTACTGTATCACACACATCTAGAGGGGGACTGAGGTTAAGGCCTATATAGAGGTTGATAAAGTTCACCTATCCACACATCGTCTGGAGGGAGGAGGTTCTCGGCATATATAGAGTAATAAGTGCATCTACTGTTATAAACATCAATTAGAAGACTGAGGTTTGCTGAGGTCTGATAACTCCACCTATCATACATCTATGTGGGGATGGAAGTTTGAGCCTATATAGGTTGTTAAAATCCACCTTTCACACATTGATATGAGAAGGGAGGTTCTGGTCCTGATAGAGTATAAAGTCCACTTACACACATGATCGGAAGATGGAGGTTCTGGCTTATATATAGAGTTGATGAAGACCACCATCCACATTGATCGGAGGATGTGGAGGTTTTGTCCTATTATAGAGTGATAAAGTTGGAGTGGAACCTCCAAGCCTATATAGAGTTGATGAAGTCCACCATATCGACATTGATCTGGAGATGGAGGTTTTGGCTATAATAGAGTTGATAAAGTTGGAACCTCCTCGCCTATATAGAGGTTGATGAAGTCCACCTATCGCACATGATATGGAGATGGAGGTTTTGTCCTATATAGAGTTGATAAAGTTGGAACCTCCAGCCTATATAGATTTGATTGAGTTACTATCGCACATTGAATGGAGGTTTTGGCTATATAGAGTTGATAAGTTGGCAACTCCAGCCTATATAGGAGTTGATGAAGCACCTATCGCACATTGATCTGGAGGATGGAGGTTTTGTCCTATATAGAGTTGATAAAGTTGGAACCTCCCAGCCTATATAGAGTTGATGAAGTCTACCTATCGCACATTGATCTGGAGGATGGAGGTTTTGGCCTATATAGAGTTGATAAAGTTGGAACCTCCCAGCCTATATAGAGTTGGTAAAGTTCCCCTATCACACATTGATCTGGAGGATTGAGATTTCCGGCCTATATAGAGTTAATAAAGTCCACCTACTGTATCACACATCAATCTAGAGGACTGAGGTTCAGGCCTATATAGAGGTGATAAAGTTCACCTATCACACATCGATATGGAGGATGGAGGTTCCGGCCTATATAGAGTTAGTAAAGTCCACCTATCACACATTGATCTGGAGTATGGAGGTTCTGGCCTATATAGAGTTGGTAAACTTCACCTATCACACATTGATCTGGAGGATGGATGTTTTGGCCTATATAGAGTTGATAAAGTCCACTTATCACATCGATCTGGTGGATGGAGGTTCTGGCCTATATAGAGTTGATCAAATCCACCTATCACACATTGATCTGGAGGATGGAGGTTTTGGCCTATATAGAGTTGATAAAGTCCACCTATCATACATTGATCTGGTGGATGGAGGTTCTGGTCTATATAGAGTTGATCAAATCCACCTATCACTCATTGATCTGGTTTATGGAGGTTCCGGCCTATATAGATTTGATCAAATCCACCTATCACACATTGATCTGGAGGATGGAGGTTTTGGCCTATATAGAGTTGATAAAGTCCACCTGATCAGCACATGAATCTGGTGGATGGAGTCGGCCTTTAATCGAGTTTGATAAAAGTCCACCTATCACACATTGATCTGGAAGTATGGAAGGTTCTCGCCTATATAGAGTTTGTAAAAAGTCCACCTGTTTTCACAACATCCGTCTGTGGATGGAGTTTTCTGGTCTATATTAGAGTTATCAACTCCACCTATCAAGATCCACTCATTGATTCCTGGGTTTTATGGAGGTTCCCGGCCTAATATAGATTTTGATCACATCCAACCATCACAACATCGATTTTTCTTGGGAGGCATGGCATGTTGTTTGGGCCTATATAGATTGATAAAGTCCACTTATCACATCGGGATCTGGTGGATGAGGTTTCTTTGGCCTATATAGAGTTGAATCAAATCCGACCCTATCACACCTTGCATCTGGAGCTGGAGGTTGTTGGCCTATAGAGAGTTGATAAAGTCCACCTATCCTACCTTGAAATCTGGTGGATGATGTTCCGGTCCTAGTATAAGTTGGATCAAATCCACCTATCACTCATTGCCTGGTGTTTATGGAGGTTCCGGCCTATATAGATTTGTCAATCCACCTATCACAACAATTGATCCTGAGGATGGAGGTTTTTTCGGCCCCATATAAGAGTTGTGAATAAAGTCCCACCTAATCAAACACTTTGAATCCTGTGATGGAGGTTTTCCGGCCTTAGAGTTGATAAAGTCCACCCTATCACCGAGGCGTTTGAGGGGGTGCTGGAGTATGGGAAGGTTCTCGCATATTTTTATAAGAGTTGGTAAGTCCCACCCTATCACACATCGATCCTGGTGGGATGGAGGTCTGGTCTATATAGAGTTGATCAAATCCACCTAATCACCATTGATCTGGTTTATGGAGGTTCCGCCTATATCAGATGTGATCCCATCCACCTATACACATCGATCTGGAGGATGGAGGTTTTTGGCCGATATAGATGGTTTATAAAGGTCCCACCATCCACACATTGTATCTTGGTGATGGAGGTTTCCGCCTTATAGAGTTGATAAAGTCCACCATCACACTTGATCTGGAGTATGGGGAGTTCCTCGCCTATATAGAGTTGGTACAGTCCACCTATCACACATTGATCTGGGTAATGGAGGTTCTCTTCTCGCCTATAAGAGTTATAAAAGCCACCTATCACACTGATCTGGTGGATGGAGGTTTCCTCCGGCCCTATTTTTAAAGAGTTGATTAAAGTCCACCTATCACAACTCTGAATTTTATATGGAGGTTCCGTCCTATATAAGTGTGATAAAAGTCCACCTAATCAACACATGTGATCTGAAGTTGGATGTGCCGGCCTATATAGAGGTGTGATAAATCGCACCTATCAACACACCTTGATCTGAGTTGATTGGAGGTTTTCCCGGCCCTCATCTAGAGTTGGATACAGTCCCCCCCCTATCACACACTTGGAATCTGGAGGAAATGGGGGGAGGGGTTCCGGCCTCTATAAGTTTGATTACGTTCCCCCCTATCACACATTGATTCTGGGAAGGAATGGAGGTTTTGGTGGCTATTATACGTTGAAATAAAGAAAGTCCCCTTCATACTTATGTATCTGGAAGTATGAGGTTCTTTCCCTATAGAGAGTTTGTAAAGTCCACCTATCACCCCATCGATCTGGTGGAATTGGGTTCTGGTCTATTATAAGTTGATCAAATTTCGCACCTATTCAACCATCGATCCTGGTTTATGGGAGGTTCACGGCCTATATAGAAATTGATAGCAATTTTGATCAAATCCCACCTATCACACCTCGATCTGGTGGATGGAGGTCCGGCCCTTTATAGAGTTTGTAAAAATCCCCCTATCACACGCAGCGATCTGGTGGTGGGGTTCCGGCTATAATAGAGTTTGATAAAATCCACCTCTCACACATCGATCTGGTGGATGGAGGTTCCCGGCCCTACTATAGAGTTTTTGAAGAAAATAAAATAAAAATAAAAATTGAACAATAAATAAAAAAATATAAATATCCACCTATCCCACATTGATCTGGAGTCTGGAGTTTTCCGCCTTATAGGAGTTGAAATAATACCACCTAGCACACATCGATCTGGTGGAATGGAGGTTTCCCCGGCCCTATATAAGAGTTTATAAAATCCACCTATCACACATCGAATACTGTTGGAGGAGGTTTCCGGCCTATATAAGTTGATAAATCCCCTATCACACATTGTCTGGAGGTATGAGTTCTCGCCTATATGAGTTATAAAGTCCCCCCTATCACCCATTGATCTGGTGGATGGAGGTTCTGGCGTAATATAGAGTTAGTTAAAAGTCCCCCCCTATCACCCTTGATCTGGAAGTATGGAGGTTCTGTTCGTGGCCTTAGGAGTTTGTAACCTTCACCTATCACAACATTGTCTGGAGGCTGGAGGTTTTTGGGCCTATAAAGAATTTGAATAAAATCCACCTATCACCATGATCTGGTGGAGGGAGGTTCCGGCCTGTATAGAGTTGATAAATCACCTTCACACATTTGATCGGGAGTATGTAGGGGTCTCCCTCCTCGCCTATATAGATTTTGGGTAAAAAAGTCCACCTATCACAACATTCGATCCTGGATGAATGTAGTTTCCGCTATAATAGGTTTGGGTAAAGTCCCACCAATCACACTTGGATCTTGTTTTATGGAGGTCCGGCCTATATATAAGTTGAATAAAGTCCACCTCCACACATCGATCTGGTGGATGGAGGTTGCTGGTCTATATAGAGTTTTGATAAGTCCACCTATCACACATTGATCTCGGGTTGTATTATGGAGGTTCCGGCCTATAATAGAGTTTGAATAAAGTCCACCCTATCCACACATCGTCTTGGTGGATGGAGGTTTCTGGTCTATATCGAGTTGATAAAAGTCCCACCTATCATAACATCGATCTGGGAGGTATGGCGGTTTTTTCCGGCCTATATAGAGTTTTTGGTAAGAGTCCACCTATGCACACATCGCTCTTGTGGGGATTGGAGGGTTCCTGGTCCTATATCGAGTTTGACTCAAATCCACCTATCACAGCGATCATCTGGGTTTATGAGGTTTCCGTCTATAGTAGATTTGAATCAAATCACCTAATCACACATTGATCTGGAGGTGAGGTTTTTGGCCTAATATGATTTGATAAATTCCCACCTATCCACATTGATCTTGAGGATGGATGTTTTTGGCCTATATAGAGTTTAAAAGTCCAACCTAATCACACATTGAGTCTGGAGGATGGGAGTTCCTGGTCTAAATATCGAGTTTTGATACGTTCACCTATCACCACATCGATCTGGCTGTGAATGGAGGTTCGTGGTCCTATATAGAGTTGGTAAAGTCCACCTAAACCACACTCGATCCTGTGGTGGATGTAGTTTCTTGGTCTATTCTAGGATGATAAAGTATGTATCTGTATGTTAATCTATGGATCTTCCTGCATGTGTATATAATTCTGATGGAAATCATCCGCGTATCTCTGTAATGTGTATCTATGTCTGGATCGTATGTATCTTTATGTGTATATTGTATGGACTGTATGTATCTTATGTAGTATATATGTATGGATCTGTATGTATCCGTTTTTATTGTATGCATCTGTAGTGTATGTCCTGTATGTAAATAATTATGGGATTCTTTGTATGTAATCTTTAATGTTGTAATATGTATGGATCTGTATGTTGTATAATCTGTATGTATCTTTAGTTTATATATGTATGGATTCGGTATGTGTAGCGTAAATTATCTTATGTGTATCGTATGTATGGATCTGTCAAAATGTGTATCGTATGTAAATCGTTTATGTTGGTATATATGTATGGAATCTGTAAATGTGTATATCTGTGATGTAAATCTTTGTTGTATATTAATGTAATGGATGCTTAAATGTATCTTTTTTTATGTTGGTTATATATGGGTTAATGATCGTAACGTGTATATCTGTATGGATCTTATGTGTCATTTAGTAAGGATCTGTATGTGTTACTGTATATATCTTTGGTGATATTGTATGGATCTGTACTGTGTATATCTGTATGGATCTGTATGGTGACTGGAACATGTAACATCTGTATGTGTATATCTGTTATGTATCCTATGTTGTATATATGTTAATGGCTTCCTGTCATGTGTGTAGAATCTGTATGTAATCTTTTATGTGGAATAATATGTAATGGATGTGTATGGATCTTTTGTGTATAGATACATTATGGATCTTGTATGGATGTTTAAAATGTGGTATATATTTATGGAAATCCTGTAATGGTGTAAATGTTCTGTATGTATCTTATGTTGTAATATATGTTGGATCTTTATGTATCTTTTATTATGTGTCATCTATGTAATGGGATCTGTAGTATCGTTCTGTCTAATATATGTTAAGGATCTGTATGAATCTTGAGCTGTGGATATATGTTGTGGAATCGTTATGTTTTATATCTTTTGTATATATCTTGTGACATATATGTAATGGATTCGGTATGTTGTATATCTTGTTATGTATCGTGTATGTTTGTAAGATCGTATGTATCTGTATGTGTACTATCTGTAATGTATCTATGTGTATATCCATTTTCTGGGTATGTTATCTGGTATGTGTAATATCTGTATTTATGTATGTGTAATATGTATGGATGGGGAAATTACATGTAATTTTATCTGTATTGTAGATACTGTATTGTATCGGTCAAATTGTACAATACTGTATTTATCGTGTTATACATATCTGTATGTAATCTGTATGGGAATATCTGTCTGTATCTGTTATTTTAATTCTAATGAATCGTATTGTTGTATATCTTAATGGGATTCTTGTCTGTGTTTTTCTCTGTTATTTGTATATCTGTATGAAATCGGTATGGTGGGTCTATCTGTCTGTTTATCTGTATGTGTATCTGGTTATGTATCGGTAAATGTGTATATCTGTATGTGTAAATATCTGTATAATGTATATCTGTATGTAACTAGGATTCATGTAAATGGATCTGTATGTACATTATCTGTATGTATATTTATGTGTATATATATCTCGGTATGCCTGTAGTATATATCTGTAGTCTATTTATGTTATATATATCTAATGTATCTGTATGTATATATCTTCATGTATAGTTATGTGTATATATATCATGTATCTTTTGTATGTTTATATCGTATGTGTATTCTGTATGTTTTGTAATCTGTATGGATCTTTGTGTATACTCTGTATGTGTATCTGTAATTATCTGTATTTGTATATATCTGTTGTTAAATATATGTATGTATCCTGTATTTTGTAAATTATCTGTATGTGTCGATCTGTTATTTATCTGTTTTCATCTATCTGTAATGTGTCATATTTTTTTTTTTCCCCTTGTCTGTTTCTCTGTATTGTTATATCTGGTATGGATATGTAATGTGGTATATCTGTTGTATCTGTTGTGTTTTCCTGTTGTAAATCTGTATTGTATCTCTGTAGGAATATGTATGTGTATATCGTATGTATCTGTATATTCTGTATGGAATCTGTAATGTGTATCTATGTTGTTTATCTGTATGGTAATTTACTGTCTCCTGTATGTATATTATGTGTATATATATCTTTAGCTGTATGGATATATCTTTAGGTATATTATGTTGTATATCTGTAATGTTTCTGTATTGTAATATCTGTCATTGATCCTTTTGTAATATCTGTATTTGTATATATGGTTAATGTATGCTGTATGTGTTTAATAATCTGGTATAATGTAATATCTTGTAAGTCATCTGTAGTGTATATCTTTTGTAGAATGTTGTGTCTTATCTTGTATGTATCTGTCTGTGTATTCTGTAATGTAATCTTATGTGTAAAAAGTCTGTAGTATCTGTACTGTTGTGAATATCGTTCTGGCTTATGTATGTGTATATCTGTCAATGTATGTCAGAATATCCTTGCACACTCAATCCCCCTGTGGGTGGCAAACAAAGTCCAATATCCCTATTCACAAGGGAAAACCATGAAAAATCAAATAGAAACAAGGTGGACTTGCACCCCCTAAAATTGAACGTTTAATTCAAGCCAAACATCAACGGCAATCCAAACGTTTCGAGGGTACCACCCCTTTCCATATCAGTGAACTGTGAGGGTTTGCTCCATCACCTGATGAAGGGGGTGTGACCCTCGAAACGTTGTATTGCCCGTTGATGTTGTTGCCGTGAAATAAACGTTCAATTTTTGGAGTGCAAGTTCACCTTGTGATCCTATTTGTATATCTTATGTTAGCTGTAGGTTGTTATATCTGTATGTATCTGTAATGTTGTATACCATCTGTATGGGATCATGTATGTGTATATCTTTATGTATCGTATATCGGTTATGGAGCCATGTATGTGTTTTCTGTAATGTGTACTATATATATGTAATACTTATGTATGTTATGTATGTGATGTATCTGTAGGTGTATAGCTGTTATGTATCTGTAAATTTATGTTGTTATCTGTCAGGTGATAATCTGTGTGTAATGTAGGTTTATTCTGTTGTGGTCTTGGGCATTTATGTTAAACTAAACCTTGGCAGGAAGGGACTTTGCTCTCTTAGCTACACAAGATGTTTGTGCAAGTTCGTGTGGGGCTGTGGTTGGAAGTCACACTGGTTTTCCGTGTCCGTGTCCTGTCTGCAACTATCAATGCTTATGGAGTAAGCCATTGGCCTTATAGCCCCCATGCTACCCTTCCAGGGCTATGCTCCTGGATTCACCGGCTCCCTGCTGCTGGGGATTGTGTGGGGTAAGGCCCTGTTTTCAGCATCTGATCGGATTATACTTGTTTGAAAATAGATACATTGTTTCTTAAGTGTAAATAGAATTGTACTAGAAGAAGTAATTCTCATTCCATCTGTCCTCTTCTTTCTACACTGGGAACAGGGACATTCCTTATGTCTCTCGGTATCTTTCATTATTAACATTATTCCTGTCCTGTTACTGTCTGTCCTGGTCTGTCTTGTCTTTCCCTGTCTGTCCTGTCTGTCTGTCTGTCCTATAGTCCCTCACCAACCACAGATAGGCACTTGTGCACTTACAATATCGGACAAAAGAGTTCACAAAAAATTACAGGGAACCTGGTCCCCACTCATGTTTTATAAGGGATAATGTATCCCTACTTGTAAATTATAAGGGATATTAAGAAGTCACTGAGAATTCCGTGTTCTATAAAGTACAATGACCACATACTGAGTATTATCCAGGGAACTCTGGGGTCCACTCATGTAAATTCTAAAGGAGAATGTATCCCATCCTGTTAAATTAAGGGATTTAGGAAAGTCACTGAAGAGTTTTTCTGTTTCCTTATAAGGTTCAGGTGACACAGACTGATTATACCTGGAACTCTGGGTCACCACTCATGTATTATAATGAAATAATGTCCACTACTGAATTTAAAGGATATTAGAGTCCCACTGAGGAAGTTCTTGTGTCTATATAAAGGTTACAACGGCACACCAGACTGAGTTTATAAACCGGGAACTCTTGGGTTTCCACTCATTACTTATAAGGGATAATGGTATCCCCTACTGTTAATTATAAATATTAAGAAGTCACGAAGGAGTTTTGTCTATATAAAAGGTACACAGGAACACCGACCGAGTTATACAGGAACTCTGGGTACCCAACTCATGTATTATAAGGATAAATGGTAATCCCCTACTGTAATTATAAGGATATAGAAGTCAACTGAGAGTGCTTGTGTCTATATAAAGGTACAAGGACCAGACTGAGTTATACAGGGACTCGGGGTACCACTCCTGGTCTTCTCATGATATGTATCCACTAACTGTCAATTATAAGGCTAATTAGAAGTCACTGAGAATTCTGTGTCCTATATAAAGGTTACAGGACAACAGACTGAGTTATACAGGGAAACTCTGGGTTTCCACTCATGTATTAATGGATAATGTATCCCCTACTGTAAATTTATAAGGAATATTAGAGTCACTGAGGAGTTTCCTTGTCTATATAAAGTAAACAAGGACAACGACGATTTATACCAGGGCCTCTGGGTACCACTATGTATTATACGGGATAATTTAATCCCCTACTACTGTTAATTCTAAGGGATATTAGAATCCCTTGACTGTAGTTTGCTGTGTCTATATAAAGGTACAAAGGTCTCACGACTTGATTGTACTACAGGGAAACTCTGGGTACCCCTCATGTATAATTATCAAAGGATAATGTCTGCCCCTACTGTAAAATTAGTTAAAGATATAGAAGTCACTGAGGGACGTTTTCTTGTTCCATATAAGGTAACAAGGACACAGAACCCTGGAAGTTTTTATAAGGGACTCTTGGGTACCCTCAATGTAAATTATAAGGCAATTCAATGTGTATCCCTTACTGTAAAAATTATAGGAATTAAAAGCCACCTGAGGATTTCGGTGTCCATATAAAGGTCCATGACACAGACTGGTTATAACAGGGAAACTCTGTGGGTACCAACCCCATGTCTTATTAGGGAATGTATCCCCTAACTTGTAAAATGTTTAAGGGTATTTAGAGTCACTGAGGAAGTTTTCTGTGGTTCCTATATCAAGGTAACAAGGACACGATGAGGTTTTTTATAACGGAACTCTGTACCACTCATGTATATAAGGATAATTTATCCCCCCTACTTTAAAATTATAAGGAAATATTAGAAGTCACTGAGGAGTTCCCCGTGTCGTCTATAAAGGTACAAGGACACAGACCCGAGTTATACAGGAACTCTGGGTACCACTCAATGTATATAAGGATAATGTTCCCAACTGTAAATTTTATAATACTTAAAGAAGTCCCTGAGGAGTTCTTTGTCTATATAGGTTACAAGAAACAGACCCGAGTTATACAGGGAACTCTGGGACCCACTCATTATTTATAAGGATTAAGTTCTCCCTACTTGTAAATTATAAGGATATTTAGAAGTCCCACGTGAGGAGTTTCTGTGTCCTATATAAAGGTACAAGGCACACAGACGAAGTTATTCAGGTAACTCCTGGGTAACAACGCATTATTATAAGATAATGTCTCCACTACTAACTGTCAAATTATAAGGAGTATAGAATTCCACGTATTGAGTTCCTTGTGTCTATTAAACAGGTACAAGGGACACAGACGGAGTTATCAGTGAACTCTTTGGGTTTTCACTCATGTATATAATGGATTAATGGTATCCCCTACGGTAAATTATAAGGATATTTAGAAGTCACTGAGGATTTTTCTGTGTCGATATAAGGGTACAATTAACAAACAGACCCGATTTACAGGGAAGCTCTGGGTACCACTCATTATTATAAGGAATAATGTATCCCCTACTGTAAATTATAAGGAATATAGAAGTCCACTGTGAGTTCTGTGTCTATATAAGTTACATAGGAACAGCAGACTGAAGTTATCCCGGGAACTCTGGGTACCATCATTTATTAATAAGGAAATAATTATCCCATACTGTAAATTATAAGGATATTTAGAAGTCCCAAACTGAGGAGTTTCTGTGTCCTATTATAAAGGTACAAGGACACAGACCCGAGTTTATAACAGGGAAAACTCTTCGTACCCACGCATGTCGTATATAGGATAAGGTATCCGACACTACTTGGGGTAAATTATAAGGATATTTAGCAGTCACTGAGGATTTCCTGTGGTCCTATATAAAGTTACAAGGACACAGAACTGAGTTCTCCGGGAACTCTGGTGGTAACCACTCATGTATTTTTATAAGGATAAATGTAATCCACTACTGTAAATTATAAGGATATTAGAGTCACTGAGGAGTTTCCTGTGTCCTATCTCAGGGTACAAGCACAGACTGGAGTTTATACAGGGAACTTCTGGGTTCCACCATGTTATTAATACGGGATAATGTAATCCCCTACGGTAAATTTCTAAGGAATTAAAGTCACTGAAGGAAAAAAACTTCCGTGGTCTATATAAGGGAACAAGTACCACAGACTGATGTTATACAGGGAACTCTTGGGTTACCACTCATGTATTATAAGGGATCATGTATCCCACTGTAAATTGAAAAGGATATTAGAGTCCACTGAGGAAGTTCCTGTGTCTATAATACAGGTACAAGGCACAGACTGAGTTTATACATGGAACTCTTTTACCACCACTCATGTATATAAGGAGATGTTAAATCCCCTACTGGTAAATTATAAGGATTATTAGGAAGTCACTGAGGATTTTCCCTGTGGGTCCATATAAGGTACAAGGACACAGTACTGAGTTTATCCGGGACCTGGGTAAACCACTCAGTAATTATAAGGGATACTGTAAGCCCCTAACTGTTTAAATTATAAGTGCATATTAAGAAGTTCCTGCATGATTCTGTGTCCATATCAAGGTACAAGGCACAGACTGAGTTTTTACAGGGAACTCTGGTAACCACCCATGTAATTATAATAAGGGAATTGTTCCCCTACTGTAAATTAATAAGGATATGCAGTCACGGGATTTTTTTCTGTGGTCCGTATAACTTGTACAAGGACACAACTGAGTTTTAACAGGAACTCTGGGTCCACTTAAATGTAAATTTCTAAGGGTATAAGTATCCCCTACTGTAAAATTTAAATAATTTGAATATTTAGAAGTCACTGAGGGCGTTTCTGTGTCGTAAAACGTAACAAGACACGAACTGAGCTATACAGGGAACGCTGGGTACCCACTCTCATGTTTATAAGGGATAAGTATCCCCTAGTGTAAATTATAAGGATATTTAAAGAGTCACTGGAGAGTTTTCTGTGTCTATATAAAGGTACAGAAGGACACAGACTGAGCTCTACAGGAAAAACTCTGGGTACCCACTCATTTAGATAAGGGATAATGTACCCCTACTGTAAATTAATAATGATATTAGAAAGTCCACTGATGAAGTTCCTGTGTCTAGAGAAAGGTTACCAAGGACACAGACTGAGTTATACAGGGAAACTGGCTACCACTCAGTGTTTTATTAATCAGGTATAATTTGCCCCTTACTGGAAATTAAAAGGATTTAGAAGTCAACTGGAGGAGTTTCTGTGTCCTAATAAGGTCACAAGGACACAGACCTGAGTTTATACAGGTGCTCTAGGTCCACTCCATGGTATTATAAGGATATGTATCTCCTACTGTAAAAAATAAGGATATTATAATTTCACTGAGAGTTCTCTGGTGTATAATAAAGTACAATGACACAGACCTGAGTTTATTACCAAGGACTTCTGGGTACCACCTCCAATGTATTATAAGGATAATGTATCCCCTATGTAAATTATACGAATTTAAGAATCACCTGAGGAGTTCTGTGGGTCTATATAAAGGGTACAAGGACACAGACGGAGTTAGTACAGGGAACTCTGGTACCACTTCATGTATTATAAGGATAATTTATCCCCTACTGTAATTATAAGGAATGATAAGTCACTGAGGGTTACTGTTTCCATATAAAGGTACAAGGACACAACTGAGTTATACAGTAACTCTGGGTCCCACTCTCACTCTTGCATTATAAGGATAAATGTATCCCCTACTGTAAAATTATAAGGATAATTAAATTCCACTGAGGAGTACTGTGGTCCCTAATATAAGGTCACGGACCCAGACGAAGTTTATACAGGGAAACTCCTGGGGTACCCCCTCATGTAATTATAAGAAGATGTAAACCTCACTGTAAATTATAAGATATTTAGAAGTCACTGATGAGTTCTGTGTCTATTATACAGGTGACAAGGACCACAGCCTGAGGTTTCTACAGGGAACTCTGGGTATCACACTCCAGGTATTATAAGGATAATTTATCCCCTCACTGTATTATAAAAAAGGATATATAATCAACTGAGGAGTTACATTCTGTGGTCTATTATAAAGTCAAGGACACAGACTTGGTTATTCAGGGAACTCTTAGGTCCACTCATGTATTATAGGATAATAGTTAATCCCCCTACTGTAAAATTATAGGATATTAGAAGTCACTGAGGATTTATTGTGTCCCCATATGAAAGATACAAGGGACACAGACTGATTTCTACAGGGAAACTCTTGTGGTCACCTCCATGATTAATAAGAATAATGTATCCCCTACTGTAATTATAAAGGATATTAGTAAGTCACTGAACGGTACTGTGTCGTAAATGGGTAGAACTGCTCTTCTAAGTTCTGCTGTAATTTGTACCATTGTAATCTAGTAACTGGAGCCTCTGAACTGGATCCAATGTTACAAATGAACTGAAGTTGGGTTAGATCTAAATGCTTCTCCCCTTGTTCTGTCTGCTGTAATTTGTAACACTTGTTATCTAGTACGGGAGCCTGAACTGGGATAACGATTTTACACTGAACTGAATGTGTTTAGATCTTTGCTCTCCTTTGGTTTCTGCCTGATATTTGTTAACAAACATTGTATCTAGTACGGAGCCTGAACTTGGAATACATGTTACAAATAACTGATGTGTTAAATCCGCTCTCCTTGTTCTGCTTTTCTGACTGTAATTATTGTAACATTGTATCGGTTACGGAGCCGAAACTTGGATACAATGTTTTTTCAATTAACTGAATGCTTTGATCTGCTCTCTGCTCTCCTTGTTCTGCTGTAATTTGTAACATTGTATCTAGTAATGAGCCCTGGAAAACTATGGATCCTATGTTACAAATGCAACGAATGGCGTTAGATCTCCTCTCCCTTGTTCTTGCTGTAATTGGGTAACATTGTTCCCTCGTCGGAGCCTGAACTTTGAGAATACGATGTTCAAATACTGAATGCGTTAATCTGCCTCGCTCTCCGCTCCTCTGTTTCTGCTGTTATTGTTAACCTTGTAATCTTAGTAACGAGCCTGAACTTGATACAATGTTACAAATGCAACTGAAATGTGTTAGACTGGCTCTCTCTCCTTGTTTCTGCTTGTATTGGTAACATTGTCATCTAGTACGGACCGAACTTGGTACACATGGGGGGGGAGTTACAATGAAACTGAATTTGGTTTTAGATCTGCCTCCTCTTGTTTCTGCTTGTAATTTGTCATTGATCTAGTTGAGCCTGAACTTGTGATACAATTGTTATAAATGACTGAATGCGTTTAGGATCTGCCTCACCTTGTTCTTCTGTAATTTGTACATTTGTCATCTAGTACGGAGCCCCTGAACTTGGGATTACAATGTTTTACAAATGTAACTGAATTGTGTTTAGATCTGCTCTCCCTTGTTCCTGCTGTATTTGTAACATTTCTCTCGACGATCCTGAAACTTTGGATACAATGTGACAATGTACTGAATGTGGTTTAGATCGCTCTCCTTGTTCTTCTGTATTTGTAAACATTTTATCTATTACGGAGCCTGAACTTGGAATACAATGTTCAAATGAAACTGAAGGTGTTAGAAACTGCTCTCCCTTTTTTGCCTGCTGTAATTTGTAACATTGCATCTAGTACGGGCCTGTGAACTTGGATACAATGTTCAAATGAACTGAAATGCGTTTAGATCCTCTCTTCCTTTTTTCTGCTGTCTTTTGTAACACTTTTGTATCTAGTAAACGGAGAGCCTGAAACTTGGATACAAATTTTACAAAATGAACTGAAGGTTGAAGGAATGAGGGAGGATGATGAGCTTCAGCTAATAAGGAACTGATGAGAACAGTTTAATAAAATGCCAGGGTTAAAAAGCTCTGCACGAACTTTAATAAACATGGACCCTTGACTAGCAGCCCATGAGATCCCTATCCCCTGGGTCTCCTCTTTCTTTTTCTTCTTTCCCCTCTTCCTTCCATCCAACTCTCCAATTAGAACTTATATTAGGTTGATGGTTGACCAATTCAATGGAGGAGACATGAAACCAGGTACACAATAACTGTATATTCATTCAATGGCTGGTCCATTACTGTATATCGTGTCAATGCCAGGTACTACTGTAGAGCGTTCCCAATGCTGGTACACAACTGTAAATATCGTGGCAATGCAGGTACATCACTGTATATCGTGTCCAAATGCCTGGTACCCTGTATAATCATGTCAAGGCCCTGGTACATACTGTAGATCATTTCAATGCTGGTAAAAACATACTTGGTTATTATCCGGGTTCAAGGCTGGTACATCACTGTATGTCCGTGTCAATGCTGGTAACATACTGGTAATATCATGTCAATGCTGGTACTACTTAGTCATGTCAATGCTGGTACATAGTATATCCAATGTCAATGCTGGTACATACTTGATATCATCATTCTGGTACAATACTGTATAATCAGTCATGCCCGTACATACTGTAATATCAATGGTTCCAATGCCGGTACAATACTGTATATCAATGTTCAATGCCCGGTACAATACGGTATATCCATGTCCATCTGCCCCCCGGTCACATACGGTCTATCATGTCATCCGGTAAATGACTGTAATAATATCGTGTCAATGGTGCCGGTACAAATACTGTAATAGTCGTGTTGCCAATAATGCCCGGGTAACTACTGTAATATCCTTCCAATCTGCCGGTACATCCTTTAGATATCGGTGTCCAATCGGTACTACTGTATAATCGTGTCAGATGCCGGTCATACTGTGTATCGTTGTCCACTGCAGGTACTACTGTGTATGGTCAATGCGTGTTACATACTGGTATAGGTCGGGGTGTGGGGGGGTGGTCTGGGAATCGGGTCCATACTGTAAATATTGTCACATGCCTGTACATACTGTATTCCTGTCCAATGCTGTTACTACTGTATATCGTGTCATTGCCGGTACAATCTGTATATCTTTGTCCAAAATGCCGTACAATACTGTAATTCGTGTCACTGCCGTTACCATACTGTAGATCGTGTCAATGCCGGTACATACCGGATTCGTTCAATTCCGGTACATACGTATCTGTGTCCAATGCCGGTACATACGTATATCATGTCAATGCCGGTACATACTGTATATCATGTCAATTTCCGGTCAATAACTGTACATCACTGGTCATTGCCGGTACCATCTGTATATCGTGTCAATGCCGGTTACTATGTATTCATTCCCAATGCTGGTACATACTTTTATATCGTGTCCCAATGCCTGGGTACTACTGTAATATCATGTCAATGTCCCTGGTACATACCTGTATAGGTGTCCAATGCTGGTACAATACGTATAATCATTCCAATGCTGGTCCCATACTGTATTCATTCAATGCTGGTACGATACTGTAATATCATGTTCAATGCCTGGTAACTCCTGTAGTATATATCGGTTCCATTGCTGGTAACCTACTGTAAATATCGTTCCAATCTGGGACTACGGTTCCGTGTCAATTCTGGTACATCTGTAATATCCCTGTCAATGACTGTACACTACTGTATTCATGTCACTGCCTGGTACATACTGTATCTCGGTCAATGCTGGTACTACTGTAATATCGTTGCAAGCTGTACCATACTGTGTTATCGTGTAAATGGCTGGTAACACAATACTGTATTCATGTCAATGCTGGTACATACTGTGTAACGTTCAATGCTGGTAACATACTGGTAGATCGTGTCAATGCTGGTACTACTGTGTATCCTGTTAATGCCTGGTACATCCTGTTATCAATGTCAATGCTGGTACATACTGTTTAGCCGTGGTCAATGCTGGTAAAAATACTGGTATACGTGGCCCAAGCTGTACATCTGTGTATTAAATGTCAATCTGGTAACTACTGTTATATCATGTCAAATGCTGGGGGTACTACTGTATATCATGCAACTGCTGGTACCAATACTGTATATCATTCAATGCTGGTACATACTGGTATATCGTGTTGCCAATGCTGGACTACTGTATATCGTGTCCCAATGTGTACATACTGTATATCATGTCATGCCTTGGTACATACTGTTATCGGGTCCAATGCTGGTACACCTACGTATATCGTGTCAATGCTGGTACAACATACTGTATACGTGTCCAATGCTGGGTAACATACTGTTGTATCGGGGTCAATGCTGGTACCATAACTGTCTAATCCTGTCATGCTGTGTAACATCTGTATATCGGTCCCACATGCCTGGTCAACTGTATATCATGTCAAATGCTGGTACATACTGTAATACTCGTGTCCATGCCTGGTAACCTACTGGTATATCATGTTCCGTCAATGCGGGTACAATAATGGTATATCGTGTCCCAGCCTGGTACATACTGTTTCGTGTCCAATACTGGTACATACTGTATATCATTCACTGCCTGGTACATACTGTGTATCCATGTCCCGCTGGTCCATACTGTAATTCGTGTTCAATGCTGTACACCTACTGTCATATCATGTCCATGCCTGGTACATACTGTAATCATGTAGTCAAATGCTGGGACATACTGGTAATATCTGTCATGCTGGTACATACTGTATATCTGCCAGTCCAATGCCTGGTACATACGATATCAAATGTCAATGGCCTGGTACTATGGGTATATCATTTCATCCAATGCTGGTACATACGGTATTCTGTCAGTCAATGCTGGTACATACTGTATATCGTGTCAATGCTGGTACATACTGTAATTCTGTCCAGTCAATGCTGGTAACATATGTAATATCGTGTCAATGCCTGGGTACATACTGTATATCGTGTCCATGCTGGTACATACTGTATATCGTGTCATGCTGTGTACATACTGTATATCGTGTCATGCCGGGTACAACTGTATATCGTGGTCCAATGCCAGGTACATACTGTAGTATCGTGTCAATGCTGGTACTCTGTATATCGTGTCATGCTTTGGTACATACTGTTATCGTAGCAATGCTGGTACATACTGTAATATCGTGCCAAGGCGTACTACGTATTCGTGTCCCAATCTGGTAAACATAGTACTGGTATATCGTGGTCCCCAAGTGCTGGTTACATACTGTATATCCGTGGCAATGCAGGTTACATAATGTTTATTCGTGTCCCCTTCTGGTACATACTGTATAATCGTGTCAATTGCTGGTCATACTGTATAACGTGTCAATGCTCGGTACATACTGTATATATCGTGTCCCATTGGCTGGGTACATACTGTATACGTTAACAATGCAGGTACAATACTGTATAATATAATCGTGTCCACTCTGGTACATACTGTATATCGTGTCAATTCTTTGTAAATACTGTATCGGTCCCAATGCTGGTACACTACTGTAAATCGTGTCATGCTGGTACATACTGTACTATCGTGTCAATGCCTTGGTAACATACTGTATATCTGGGTCAATTTTCCTGTACATACTTGTATATCTTTTCAATGCTGTAACTACCTGTATAGCTGTCAATGCTGGTACATACTGTATATCGTGTCAATGCTGGTACATCTGTTAGTCGTTTCAATGCAGTACCATAATGTATACTGTCCATGCTGTACATACGGGTATATCGTGTCAATGCTGGTACTACTGGTTATCGTGTCAATGCGTACTACGTATATCGTGTCAATGCTGGTTAACATACTGTATAAATATCGTGTTCCAATGCAGGTACATACTGTAAACATATCGTGGTCAATGCTGGTAATACGGTATATATCGTTTGTCAATGCTGGTACATACTGTATATCATGTCAATGCTTGGTACATCTGGATATCTGTCAATGCCTGGTACATAACTGTATATCATTCAAGCTGGTCACAGACTGTATATCGTGTCAAATGCTGTATACATACTGTATATCGGTCCAATGCTGTACATCCGGTATGCGTGCAATGCCCTGGTCACATAACACTGTATATCGTGTCCATGCGTACATAACTGTAATCGATCGTGGTCAAGGGCCTGTACATACTGTAATATCCGTGTCAATCTGGGTACATACTGTCAATCATGTCAGTCCCAATGCTGGGTAAACATAATGTATATCGTGTCAATGCTGGGACTTACTGTATATCATGTCCATGCTGGTACATTACTGTATATCGTGTCAATGCTTGTACATACTTGTATATCGTGGCATGCTGGTAATACTGTTATCCGATGTCATGCTGGTAACCTACTGTATATCGTGTCAAATGCCCTGGTACGTACGTATATCGTGTCAATGCTGGTCTACTTTATATCGTTCATGGGTCCCCTGGTACATACTGTGGGTATCGTGTCAATGCTGGTACATACTGTAATCATGTCAATGCTGGTACTACTGTATATCGTGTCCATGCGGACATACTGTAATATGGTGTCATGCCTGGTACTACTGTAATCGTGTCCACTGCCTGTACATTACTGTGGTAATCGGGTCCAATGCTGGTACATACTGTATATCTGTCAATGCTCTGGTACTACTGTAATATCGTGTCAATGGCCGTGGTACAAACTTGTTATATCGTTCAATTGCTGTTACTACGTCTAGTCGTGTCAAATGCCTGGTACGTACTTTTAATCGTGGTCATGCTGGTACGGGGTGGTGCTGTGTGGAGGGGGCGTGTCCAATGCTGGGACATCCCTTATAGCGTGTCCAATGCTGGTACCATACTGTATTATCGTGTCCCAAGCTGTACAATACTGTACTAATCGTGTTCAATGCCTGGTACAATACTGTTATCGTGTCCAATGCTGGTTACATCACTGTATATCGTGTCAATGCTGGTTACGTACTGTATATCTTGTCAATTGCTGGTACGTACTGTATAATCGTGTCAATATGCCTGGTACTACTGTATATCGTGTCAAATGCTGGTACATACTGTATACCGCGTGTCAATGCTGTTACGTACTGTTATTCGTGTCAATGTGGTACGTCTGTGTATCGTTTCAATTTGGTACATACTGGTAAATCGTGTTCAATGCTGGAAACATACTGTATATCGTGTCAAATGCATGGTAATACTGTATATCTGGTCAATTCTGGTACAATACTGTAATATCGGTCAAGCTGGTACATACTGTATATCGTTGTCCAATGCTGTCTGCGTAAATAATCGTGTCATGCTGGTACATACTTGTATAGGCGTGTTCCCAAATGCTGTCCATACTGTATATCGTGTGAATGGCTGGGGTACATACTGTATTTCGTGTCCAATGAGGGTACCTCCGGTATATCATGTCCCAATGACTGGTACTCCTGTATATCATGGCAATTGCCCCCTGGTATATACTGTATATTCATGGCAATGCTGGTACATACTGTGTGGATCGTTGTGCCATGCTGGTAAACTCGGTATATCAGGCAAATGCCCCTGGTACATAACTGTTGTATCGTGCAATCGAGCTGGTACAATACTTTGTATATCCGTGTCAATGCCTGGTCATACTGTAGATCGTGTCATGCTGGTAACATTACTGTATAGCTGTTCAATGCTGGTACAATACTTTTATCGTGTCAATGCCTGGTACATACTTGGATATCGTGTCAATGCTGGTCATCTGTATATCCGTGGCAGATGCGTGGTACATACGTTATATCGTGTCAAGCTGACATACTGTATATCGTGTTCAATGCTGGTACAATACTGTATATCTGTCAATTGCTGGGTACATACTGCCGGTAATATCCATTTCCCAATGCTGGTCCTCCTGTATAATCGGTTTCCCATCCTGGTACATACTTGGTATATCGTGTCAATGCGGTACATACTGTATATCGTGTCAATGCTGGGTACAATACTGTATAGCGTGTCCAATGCAGGTACATACTGATATCGTGTCATGCCCGGTACATCTGTAAAATAGCGTGTCAATGCCGGTACATACTGAATATCGTCGTCAATGCCATGCCCGGTACATACCTGTCTTCGTGTTCACATGCCGGTACCATCCCTGGTATATCGTGTCCAATGATGCGGTACGTAACGTATATCCGTGTCAATGCCGGTACGTATCTGTATATCGTGTCAATGCCGGTAATACTGTATATCGTGTTCAATGCCGGTAACCTACTTGATAATATCGTGGTCAATGCCGGTAACTACTGTAAAATCGTGTCATGCCGGTACATTCTGTCATATCGTGTCCCAATGCCGTACAGATACTGTATATCGTGTCAATGGCCGTACTCCTGTAAATATCGTGTCAATGCCGTACACTGTAATATTATCGTTTCAATGCCGGTACAATACTGTTTATCGTGTCCAATGCAGGTACATACTGTATATCGTGTCCAATGCTGGTACACACTGTATAAATCGTGTCCAATGCCCTGGTACCAACTTTACTGTGTAGCCGTGTCCTGCTGGTACACACTGTAGATCGTGTTGCATGCTGGTACATACGGGTACAATATCGTGTCCAATGCTGGTACATACTGTATATCGTGGGTCAATGCGGACATCTGTATATCGTGCGTTCAATGGCTGTTTACAATACTGTAATCGTGTTCAATGGCTGGTACATACTGGTATATCGTGGTCATGCTGGTACATACTGGTATATCTGTCAAGGCTTGCTGGTACATAATGTTTATGTCAATGTCATGGATGCCTTGTCCTACTGTTATTCGTGTCAATGCTGGTACCCTACTGTATAATCGTGTCAATTGCTTGGTACAGACTTGTTATCGGTTCAATTGCCTGGTCAATACCTGTATCTCATGTCAACTGCTGGTACACACTGTATATCATTCAATGGCTGGTACAAACTGTATATCAAGTTCAAGGCTGGTACATACTCTGGTTATAATCCTGTCAATGCCTGGTAAATACTGTCAATCCGTGTCAAGTTTTGTACTACTGTGTATCGTTGTCACTGCTGGTACATACTGTAATATCCGGTCAATGCTGGTACACATCCTGGTTACGTGTCAATGCTGGTACATTACTGTATATCAAGTCATGCTGGGTACTCTTATCTCGTGTCAATGCTGGTACATCTGTTATATCGTGTCAATGCTGGTACATACTGATATCGTTGGGGGTCCATTGCTGGTTACATACTGTATATCGTGGTCAATGCTGTTAAATACTGATATCCTGTCAATGCTGTAATAACTGTATATCGTTTCAATGCTTGTACCTACTGTAATATCCGTGTCAATGCTGGTACATATGTAATCTCGTGTCAATGCAGGTACTACTGTATATCTGTCATATGCTGGTCATCTGGTAATATCGTTGTCAATGCTTTGGGTGCACATACTGTATATCGGTGTCAAATGCGTAACATACTGATTAATATCGTTCAATGCTGGTACAGCACTTGTATATCCGTGTCAATGCTGGTACAAATACTGTATATCGTGTCAGTGCCGGTCACCTCTGTTATATCGTGTCAATGCTGTAACATACTGTATATCGTGTCAATGCTGGTACTACGTATAATCATGTCCCAATGCTGGTACAACTGTTAATTCGTTGTCAAGCTGGACAATACTGGTATATCGTGTCAATTCTTGGTACATACTGTATATCTTGTCAATGCTGGACATCATTATATCGTGTCAATGCCTGGTAACCTACTGTATATCGGTCAATGCTGGTACGCACGGGCAAATTCATGTATCTTCTGGTACCCATACTGGGGGTATAGTCGAAAATGTCAAAATAATGCGTAACATATACTTTATATCGTGTCAATTCGGGTCCAGGTACTGTATATCTTGTCCAAATGCTGGGTACATACTGTATATCGTGTCAATTGCTGGTACATACTTTATAAATCAATTTCAATGCTTGGTAATAACCAAAAAAAAACCAACTTGTAACAAAAAAAAAAAACTGTAATATCATATGGGTCAATGGGGTACATACTGTGTATATCGTGTCAATTGCGGTACACACTTTAAATCGTGTCAATGCTGGTACACACTGTATATCT
Source organism: Hymenochirus boettgeri (assembly GCA_019447015.1). Taxonomy (NCBI): domain Eukaryota; kingdom Metazoa; phylum Chordata; class Amphibia; order Anura; family Pipidae; genus Hymenochirus; species Hymenochirus boettgeri. The sequence continues at coordinate 22,600 of JAACNH010000486.1, read as the reverse complement.
TGTCAATGCTGGTACCTACTGTATATCGTGTCATGGCCTGGTACACACTGTAATATCGTGTCCAATCTGGTACATACTGTCATATCGTGTCAATGCTGGTACATACTGTATATCGTTTGTCAATGCTGGTTACATACTGTATAATCGTGTCACTGCTGGTACATACTGTTATATCTGTCAATGCTGGTACATTACTGTATATCGTGTCAATGGCTGGTACATACTGTAATATCGTGTCAATGCTGGTACATAACGTATATCATGTCAATGCTGGTCATACTGGTATATCGGGTCAATTCTGGTACAACGTATAATCGTGTTCAATGCTGTACATACCTGGTATATCGGTCAATGCCGGGTAATCCTGTATATCGTGGTCAATGCTGGTACATAATGTTTATCGTGTCATGCCTGGTAACATACTGTTTATTCCGTGTCAATGCCGTACATACTGTTATAATCGTGTTCCATGCCGGTACATACTGTATTATCATGTCAAGGGCTGGTAACATTACTGTATATCGTTGGTCAATGGCTGGTACATCTTTATATCGTTTCCATTCTGGTCAATACTGTATAATCGTGGTCAATGCTGTACTACTGTATAGATCGTGTCATGTTCTGTACTCTGATAATCCGTGGTCAATGGCGGTACATACTGGTAATATCAGTTCAAATTCCGTAAACATACTGTATATCGTGTCAATGCCCGTACATGCTGTAAATATCCTTTGGGTCAATGCCGGGACCGCTGTATATCGTGTCAATGCCCGGTATAATACTGTCATATCGTGGTCCAAATGCCTGGTACATACTGTATATCGTGTCATTCCTTGGTACACATACGGTTAAATCGTGTCCAATGCTGGTACATACTGTATAATCGTGTCAATGCTGGTACATCCTGTATATTCGTGTTCAATGCTGGTACATACTGTAATCATGTCATTGCCTGGTAACCTACTGGTATATCATTGTCAATTCTGGTACATACTGTATAATCAATTCAATGCAGTACAATACTGTTATAGCGTGTCCAATGCCCGGTACATCTGTTAAATCGTGTTCAATGCCGGTACATTACTGGTATATCGTGTTTCAATGCCGGTACATACTGTATATCGTGTCAATGCTGGTCTACTGTATATCGTGTCAATGCTGTAACATACTGTCTAAATATCGTGTCAATGCTGACATAACTGTTTATCCGTGTCTGCTGGTCCATACGTAATACGTGTCAATGCTGGGTAACACAACTGTTATATCATGTCAATGCTGGTTACATACGGTATATCGTGTCCAATGCTGTACATACGTAATTCGTGTCTGCTGGTACATACTGTAGATTCGTGTCATGCCGGTACTACTGTATATCGTGTCAATGAGCGGTACATACTTTAGATCATGTCAATGCTGGTACATAATGTATATCGTGTCACTGCTGGTACATACTGTATTCGTGTCAAATGCCCTGGTAATACTGTATATCGTGTCAATGCCTGGGTACAACATGTATTCAAATGTCAATGCTGGTACTCTGTTATCGTGTCCAATGCTGGACTACTGTAGACTCGTGTCCAATGCTGGTACACACTTATATCAATGTCAATTCTGGTACAAAATACTGTTATCGTGTCACATGCTGGTACATCACTGTTATATCGTGTCAATGCCTGTAACATCCTGATATCGTGTCAATGCAGGTACATAACTTGTCTTATCGTGGTCAATGCTTTGATACATACTGTTAATCGTGTCCATGCTGGCGCTGACAGGGGTAAGGTAAATTCCTGCTGGCACTGTAAGAGTTAAGGAAAGTCTGGGTTGGCATTGAAAGGTTTTTATGGTAATACTCACTGTGCACAAGCACCAACATAGGACTTGTCACACTGCACTAGTTATTAACTAATGGCAAACCTTCCCCCCTTTCCAATTTTCTGTCTGGTTACCACCTATTTAGGATTTAGCTCTGTGGGGCCAGGGACCTTCTTTCCCTCTCTTTCCTTTCTCATGTTACTGTTTTTTTCAGCACTTGTAATGTTTTTCCTGATCTCCAAACTCATAATTCACCACTATTTATATTTTTTGTATTTATTTTACTGTCCCCCTTGTAATGAACTTTTCTGTATTCATATTGGTCAGCGCGCGTCCCTATTAAGATAAACATATCATCCTAACGCTGCTGGCACGAAAATGTTATGGATCTATAGGATGACTTGCTGTCACGAAGGGTTTAATGGCAGTGCACACACCGGCTTAGAGAACACCCGTCTATAGCACCATGTAACCCCCACACAACACCCCGATCAGAGACCTGGTCCTATAACACCCAGTGAACACACACACCCCTATTAGAAACCTGTGTTTCCTATGCAAACCCAGTGTAACCTCAACACAGCCCATCAGAACCCCTGGTCCTATAGCCACCCAGTGTACCTCACACACCACCCTCTCAGAAAACCCTGGTCATAGCACCCTGTAAAACTCCCCACACACCCTATAGAACCCTGTCTATATCCCCCCAGTGTACCTACCCTCACACACCCTATCGAAACCTGGTCTATACAACCCAGTGTACGCCCAAAAACACCTATCAAAAACCCTGGTCTATAGCCCCCAGTGTACCTACCCACCCTAGCAGATACCCTGGTCTATAAGCAACCAGTGTACCCCCACACACCCTATCAGAAACCCTGGTCTATAGCCCCAGTGACTTACACACCCTATCACGATACCCTGTCTCTGCACCCCATTGGGTAAACCAACCCCACACCTATCAAAACCCCTGGTCTATCACCCCCATGTACCCCACCTATCCAGAACCCTGGTCTATAGCACCAATCGTACCAACACACCCTTATCAGAAATACCCCGTCCTATGAACACACCAGTGTACCCCACACACCCTATCAGGAAAACCCTGTCTATACACCACGTCACCCCCACCCCCAATCAGAAACCCCTTGTCTTACCCACCCAGTGGTACCCCACACACCCTATCAGAAACCCTTGGCTATAGCACCAAGGCCGTTACCCCCCACATCCCTAATCAGATCCCCTGCTCTTAACCCCAGTATACCCCACACACAACCCCTATCAACCCTGGGTCCCTATAGCACCCAGTGAACCCCAACAACCCCTATCAGAAACCCTGGTCTATAGCACCCAGTGTACCCCACACATCCTAATCAGACACCACGGTCATACACCATGTAACCCCACACACCCTATTAGAATCCCTGGTCTTAACCCCGTGGACCCCCACAAGCCGATCAGAAACCCCTGGTCTAATAGCACCCAGTGTACCCACACACCTATTTAAGAATCCCCTGGGTTATAACCCCATGTGTACCCACACCACCCCGGTCAAAACCTGGTCTGTAAAACCCCAGTGCACCCCACACACCCTATTCATATTACACCCCTGGTCTATAGCAAACACAGTGTACCCCACACACCCTACTTAGAATCCCTGGTCCCCTATAACACCATGTGTCCCCACACCCCCTGGGTCAAAAACCTGTCTGTAACACCCAGTGCACGCCCACAAACACCCTATTCAGTACCCTGGCCTAATAGCCCCAGTTGTTAAACCCACCCACCCTATTCAGAACCCGGTCTTATGCGACCCAGTTGTAAACCCACACACCCTGGTCCAGTACCCTGGTCCCCTATAGCAACCAGTGTACTCCACCCACCCTTCAGAAATCTCTGGTCTATAACCCCTCGGTACCCCCCCACACACCCTATCAGAATCCCGGGCTATAACATCCAGTGTACCCCACTCACCCTATCAGATACCCTGGTTTATAGCACCCAGGTGTTACCCCCCCACACACCCTATAAGAAAACCTGTCTTTCGCAACCCCAGTGTACCACACACACCCTATCAGAAAACCGCAACCCCAGTTTACCCCCAGCACTCCCCCCCTTCTCAGAACCCATGGTCCTTAGCACCCGTTGTAACCCACACACCCCTATCAGAAACCCTGAATCTATTCAACCCCGTGTAAAACCCCACACAACCCTATCAGAATCCCTGGGTCTATAACACCCAGTTTAACCCACACACCCTAGCAGAATACCTGGGTCTTATAACAACCAGTTGTACCCCACACACCCTATCAGAAACCCCTAATCTATATCACCCAGTGTACCCCCACACCCCGACTCAGAATCCCCTGGTCTATAACACCCAGTGTCCCCCACACCCCTATCAGATACCCTGTTCTATACAAACACCCCCAGTGGGGTAACCCCCACACACCCCTATCCAGAAACCCTGGTCCTATACCCATGTACCCCACACACCCTATCAGAATCCCTGGTCTATAACACCCAGTGTACCCCACAAACATTCCTTATCAAAACCCCTGGTCTATAGCACCCATGTACTCCACCAACAACCCTTTTAAATCAGAAATCCCTTGGTCTTAGCACCCAGTGAACCCAACGACAGCCCATCCATATCTCTGGGCATAGCACCCAGTGTACCGCCAGCAACAGCCCGTAAGGGGGTGCAGAATCCCTGGTCTATAAGCACCATTTTAGCCCAGCCGCATGGAGGCCCTATCAGGAATCCTTGTCTATAACACCCTGTAACCCCACACCACCCTATCAGAAACCCCTGGTCTATACACCCAGTGTCACCCCACAACACCCTAATCAGAAAACCCTGTCTCTAACACCCAGTGTACCCCACCCACCCTTATAATAAACACTGGGTTCATCGCACCCGTGTACTCCACACCACCTAAGTCAGAATCCCCTGGTCTATAGCACCCATTGTAACCCAACCCACACCCCCTATCAGAATCTCTGGGGCTCTAGCACCCAGTGTACCCCACCCCTATTAGACACCTTGGTATCACCCACAGTGAAAAACCCCACACACCCTATCAAAAACCCCTGGTCTAGCACCATGTAACCCACACAACCCTATCAGACATCTCTGGTCTATAACAACCCATGTGCCCCAACCCCCAACAACCTATCAGAAACACTGGTCTATGCACCCAGTTTTCCCACCCGACACACCCTGTCAGAAACCCTGGTCTATACACCCCTTGTAACCCCCACACCCTAATCAATAACCCTGGTCCTCTAACACCCATTTGTACCCCACACAACCCTAATCAAACCCTGATCTATATCACCCAGTGGTACCCCACACCCCCTATCAGAGACCATGGGCTAATAGCCCCGTGTACCCCACACACCCTTCAGATACCATGGGTTCCCCCGATAGCACACACCCCGTGTACCCTACACACCCATCAATACCCCCCTGGTCTATACGCACACAGTGTAACCCCCCTACACCCCTTCAGAAAACCCTGGTCATCGCACCCAGTGTCCCCACACAATCCCTAATCAGATACCCTGGTCCTATGCACCAGTGAACCCAACCAACAAACCTATTTTTTCATAAAACACCTGGTCTATACAACCCAGTGGTAACCCCACACAGCCCCCTTAGTACCCTGGTCTATAGCCACCCAGTGAAACCTACACATGCCCTATCAGCAACCCTGGGTCTATAAACAACCCAGTTGACCACCCCACACACCCTCTCATATACAACCATTGTCCTTAATCGCCACCCGAGTGTACCCTACACACCCGAATCAAAACCCTGGTCTATAACACCCATTGGAACCCACACACCCTAAATCTAAAACCCTGGTCCCTAATTGCACCCATTGGTAAACCCCACACACCCTATCAGATACCCTGGTCTTAGCACCCGTGTACCCATACACCCCTAATCCAATAACCCTGGTCTATAGCACCCAGTGACCCCCACAAACCCCTTCAATACCCTGGTTCTATAGCACCCAGTGAACCCCCACACACCCTGTCAGAAACCTGGCGCTGGTATGAATGAAATTAAAGAAACCTTAACACCAGGGGGCGGCTGGTAGGAAAGGAATGTAATTAAAATAACAGAAAAAAAAAACCTGTCCATATAGTCCCCAAGGTTGAAAAATTGGACCACGTGACGTTACAAGAGAAGTTCCAAACCTTGACGGGCTCCTTATTAACTAATTTCTTAAGACTTTGGCACATTTTTTCCACTCTCCCTGCCAACTTCCCAAC
>JAACNH010000486.1:0-16323 GCA_019447015.1 Hymenochirus boettgeri | reverse complement strand
ACCCTAACACACCCTATCGATACCCTGGTCTATAAAACACCCAGTGTACCCTACACACCCTATTCAGATCCCCTGGTCATATCACCCAGTGTACCCCATACACCCTATCAGAAGCCCTGGTGCTCTAACACCCAGTTACCCCACACACCCTATCAGATAACCCTGGTCTATAACACCCAGTGTACCCCACACCACCCTATCAGAAACCCTGGTCTATATCAACCCCGTGGAACCCCACACACCCTATCAGAAACCTGGCGTGGTATGAATGAAAAAGAAGAAACCTTAACACCAGGGGCGCTGGTGAGGAAAGGAAGGGAATTAAATACAAGAAACCTGTACAATAGTCCCAGGTGATGGGGACACTTGAACTTACCGAGAATCCCACCTATGAAGGGCTTCCTTATTACTTATCTTCTAGACTTGGCACAGTTCCACTTCCTGCCAACTTCCCAAACTTTCCATGGGCTCCGGTCGGGATTGGCGCCCACTCAGGGGCATAACTACATGGAGCAGCAGGAGCATACCCGCTGGGGGGCCCAGCGCCAAGCGGCCCCATCTTCCTATTTTTACTATGATCAGATATAGCCTCCCTCCAGAAAACCACCCATGGATAGGGGCCCCATCACAGTTTGCTGGGGCCCAGTGCATTCTTTAGTTCATCACTGCCCCGCCCCTAACGGGACTTTTCACAGTTTGTTTCAGATGCCAAAAAAGCCCGAGAAACCTCATGGGTATTGTTAGTGCTGAATTTTGGTTCCGTTAGACACCCGGGACAGTTCCACATAATCGATCATTAACGGATAAGACGTTGGTCTGGACCTTTCCTGTCCTGTCCTTCAAGGTGCGTCCCTGGGCGCCTAGATAAGTTACCTCGCAACAGGGTCCACTGTAACGGACCCAGATGCCACTCACATCTCTATCTGTGCATGTTAAAGGATACACGAACCCTCGAACCAGGACTTGATGGAGTGGTCTGTATATTCTGCCATCTGCTCCAGAGAAGGAGGTATCGGATAGTGAGCACCACTGACCCGCGGGTTCCTTACAACAACCGTGTATGAGCAACGTGTGGAGAAATTCGGCCTCTACGTGGAGAAGAGTGAGCGGGGCCGCGTGCGCTTTTAACACATCCGCCAACATGTCAGGAACAGGACGCTGGAGAGTACGAGTGCCACACACCCAACACGCAACACCTGCCCCTCCTACCAGGCAGCTACAGCGCCAAGATGACCTGGCTGGTACGTCATGGAGCAGTGGGGTTGAGGATCTTTAATGGGGGCTTCCTTTACACTGTCTGAGATATTCGGGGCGCCCCTCTCTTGGCTCATTGGATGTACTTGCCCACTTGAATTTTTGGGCACTGGTTCTACCTGCAGAGTCTGAAATTCAACACTTGGTGTCAATCCAATCAGTACCAGGTACACTTAGCGTTCTTCTAAGAAAGGGGGGAACGGTGGTCCTCCCAGACAAGTTATGGGTAAAACAAAAAACTTCCCGCTGTAAAATTAACCAAATATATTGTTTTCTAACTGCAAGCCTATCAGAATTTACAGTTGCTGAAAGGTTAACACGTGGCGGCTTCCCAGTACCTGGGGGACATGCATGATACATCACTAATCACTTGTCTGTGCGGGCATTCCTTTCCGCCAGCACCATGTAGTAGGGTGAGTATTGTCACTGGAGGAGTCGAGTGTGCAGGGAAATGCCACTCAAGCTGGGTGAAGAAGAAGTGTACCTTTTCTGCTCCACGTGACAGCTATACAGTTAGCATGTTATCCATTGGGCCTTTACTATTCCCTTTACTATTCTTATTACCCTAGCAAAGTGATTTCCCAATAGTGGAACACATTTGTATGTGTGCATGTAATGTAGGCTACATGTGCTAACTGTTCAATTGTGCACACACAAAAATCTGGTGAAATCACAACAATATAATAATTGTATCAATGTACACAACTAATTAGATATGATTCTGTGTATAAATACATTACCGAGCCATACAATAAACGGGGGCATTTGTTCACCATAGAACATGTCACATGACACGAGACATCCCTTAAGACTTGAAGATAAGGTTTAGGCTTCAGTTGTGGAAAGGTTTGTCCTGTGAGAACGGGAAAGCTATGGAACTGTCTTCCAGTGGACTTGTTATGGCAGTTCATTGGTCAGTTTAAATAAAAAGCTGGATGAGTTTTCTACAAACAGGAATGTTCACCATTACTGTGGATTGATACATAAAGTAGGTTGGAAAGGGTTGGTGTCCACTGTGGGGAGAACGTAAAGCTATGGAACTGTCTTCCAGTGGAGGTGTTATGATGGCAGGTTCATTGTCAGTTTAATAAAAGCTGGATGAGTTTCTACAAACAGGATATGTTACAAGTTACTACTGGGATTGATAACTAAGTAGATTGGGGCAAGGGTTTTGTCACTGTGAGAACGGTAAAGCTATGGAACTGTCTTCCAGTTGACGTTGTTTATGGGCAGGTTCATTGGTCAGTTTATAAAAAGCTGGATGAGTTTCTACAAACAAGGAATGTTACAGTTTCTGGTCTTGATACATAAAGTAGAGTTGGGAAAAGGTTTGGTCACTGTGAGAACGGTAAGCTATGAACTGTCTTCCATAGACGTTGTTATGGGCGGTTCATTGGTCATTTTAATAAAAGCTTGATAGTTTCTACAAACAAGGACTGTTACAAGTTACTGGTCTTGATACATAAAAGTAAAGTGGGAAAGGGTTTGTCACTTGAGAACGGTAAAGCTATGGAACTGGCCTTCCAGTGGACGTTGTTATGGCAGTTCATTGGTTCAGTTTTTACTAAAAAGCTGGATGAGTTTCCTACAAACACGGAATGTACAAGTTACTGGTATTGATACATAAGTAGAGTTTGGAAAGGTTTTTTTCACTTTGAGACCTGTAAAGCTATGGAACTGTCTTTCCCGTGGACGTGTTTATGGCAGGTTCATTGGTCATTTAATAAAAAGCTGGATGAGTTTTCTACAAACACGGAATGTTACAAGTTACTGGTTATTGATACTAAAGTAGAGTTGTGAAAGGGTTTTGCACTGTGAGAAACTGTAAAGCCTATTGAATCTTTCTTCCAGTGGACGTGTTATGGCAGGTGTTCATTGTCAGTTTAATAAAAAGCTGGAATGGGTTTCTACAAACAAGAATGTTACAAGTTACTGGGATTGATACATAAAGTAGAGTGGGAAAGGGTTTATCACTGTGAGAACGGTAAGCTATGAACTGTCCTTCCAGTGGGAACTTGTTATGGCAGGTTCATTGGTCATTTAATAAAAAGCTGGATGATTTTCGACAAAGCAGAATGTTACAAGTTACTGGATATACAATAAGTAGAGTTGGGAAAGGGTTTGTTCAACGGTGAGAACGGTAAAGCTATGGAACTGTCTTCCAGTGGACGTTGTTATGGGGCAGGTTCATTGGTTTCAGTTTAATAAAAAGCTTGATGAGTTTCGACAAACCAGAATGTTACAAGTTCCTGGTATTTATACATAAAGTAGAGTTGGGAAAAGGGGTTGTCACTGTGAGAACGGTAAAGCTATGGACTGGTCTTCTCCAGTGGACATTGTATGGCAGGTTCATTGGTCATTTAATAAAAAGCTGGATAGTTTCTACAAACAAGAATGTTACATTTACTGGGATTGGATACATAAAGTACAGGTTGGGAAAGGTTGTCAACGTGAGAACGGTAAATCTATGGACTGTCCTCCAGTGGACGTTGTTATGTATGTTCTGGTCAGGTTAATAAAAGCTGGATGGGTTTTCTACAACAAGGCATGTTACACGTCTGGATTGAATACTAAAGTAAGAGTTGGAAAGGTGTGTCACTTGAGAACGGTAAAGCTATGGAACTGTCTTCCAGTGGACGTTGTTATTGCAGGTTCATTGGTCAGTTTATAAAAAGCTGGATGAGTTTCGTACTACAAACAGGAATGTTACAAGTTACTGTATTGTACATAAATTAGAGTTGGAAAGGGTTTGTCACTGGAGAACGGTAAAGCTATGGAACTGTCTTCCAGTGGACGTTAGTTTATTGTAGGTTCTTGGTCAGTTTAATAAAAGCTGTATGGGTTTTCTTCTCCAAACAAGGAATGTTACAACCACAAGTTACTGGTTGAAATTTATATTAAGTAGATTTGGGAAAGTGTTTGTCACTGTGAGAACGGTAAAGCTATGGAACTGCTTCCATGGATGTTGTTATGTGCAGGTTCATTGGTCATTTAATAAAAAGCTGGATGTTTCTACAAACAAGAATGTTACAAGTTACTGTTATTTATACATAAGTATAGTTGGGAAAGGGTTTGTCCACACTGTGAGAACGGTAAATGCTATGGAAACTGTCTCCATGGAACGTTGTTGATGGCAGTCAGGTCATTGGTCAGTTTAATAAAAAGTCTGTATAGTTTCTACACACAAGGAATTTACCAATTTACTGGTATTGATACAATAAGTAAGTTTGGGAAAGGTTGTCACTGTGAGAACGGTAAAGCTAATGGAACTTGTCTCCAGTGACGGTGTGTTAGCAAGTTTCATTGGTCAGTTTAATAAAAAGCTGTATGAGTTTCTACCAAACAAGGAATGTTATCAAGTTACTGGTATTGAGAGACATAAAGTCGAGGGGGAAAGGGTTTGTCACTGTGAGAACGGTAAAGCTATGGAACTGTCTTCCAGTGACGGTGTTATGGCAGGGTCATTGGCAGTAATAAAAGCTGGATGATTTTTCACCACAAGGAATGTTACAAGTTACCTGGTATTGATACATAAAGTATAGTTGTGAAAGGGTTTGTCACTTTGAGAACAACGGTAAAGCTATGGAACTGTCTTCCAGTGGACGTTGGGTTTATGGCAGGTTCATTGGTCAGTTTAAATAAAAAAGTCTGGATGAGTTTTCTACAACAAGGAATGTTACAAGTTACTGGTATCCTAACATAAGTAGAGTTGGGAAAGGGTTTGGTCACTGTGAGAAAACGGTAAGGCTATGGAACGGTCTTCCAGTGGACGTTTTATGGCAGGTTCATTGGTCAGTTTAATAAAAAGCTGGATGCGGTTTCTCAAACAAGGAATGTTACAAGTTACTGTTGATCATAAGTAGAGTTGGGAAAGGTTTGGTCACTGTGAGAACGGTAAAGGCTATGGAACTGTCTTCCAGTGGACGTTTGTTATGGCAGTTCCTTGGTCAGTTTCATAAAAGCTGGATGAGTTTCCTACAAACACGGAATGTTACAAGTTCCTGGTATGGATCATAAAGTTAAGTTGGGAAAGTGGTTTGTCACTGTGAAGAACCGGTAAAGCTATGGAACTGTCTCCAGTGGACGTTGTTATAAGAGTTCATTGGTCAGTTTAATAAAAGCTTGATGAGTTTTTCTACAAACAAGGACTTTACAAGTTACGGTATTGATAGCATAAAGTAAGTTGGGAAAGGGTTGTCACTGTGAGAACGGTAAAGCTGATGGAAACTGTCTTCCAGTGGACGTTGTTATGGCAGGTTCATGGTTCAGTTTACTAAAAGCTGGATGGTTTCTTGCCAACAGGAAGTTACAAGTACTGGTATTGATACATAAAGTAGAGTTGATCCGGGAATTTTTTCCCATGGCCACTTGGAGTCGGAAGGGATTTTTCCCCCTTCATAAATTGGTGGTTTTTTGTCCTTCCTCTGGATCAACAGTTAGGCATGAAATGAGATTATTGCTAATTGGTTGGACTGATGGGGTATGTGTATTCAACCTCAATACTAGACCTTTAATCATACTATAATATAATATCCATAATCTACATAATATCCATACAATACTATCAATACTATACAATACTATACATACTAATACTATACTATACAGTACTAAACTGTACTGATACATACTAATACTGTAGGCTAATTCTGTACCGTACTGTACCATACTATAACTAAAAATTAAAAAAAAACCGTACTATACAATACCATACATACTAATACTATACTATAACATTACTAATACTATACAGACAATACTATACTATACATCTAATACTATACTATCTTATACTATACTATACTATACACTACTAATACTCGTACTATACTGTACCGTACTGTTACTATACTATCTAACATACTATACTATACATACATACATCTAATACTATACTATACTAAATATACTATACTATACATACTACTACTGTACTTATACTGTATCTATTACTGTCCGTACCTACTAATACTATACTATACTATACCTACTATACAATACTATGCTATACATACTAATACTATACAATACTATACTATACTGTACTATACAATACTATACAATACTTATAAAATAAATACTGATTCCACTCTAAAAAAAAAACGGGGGGGTGTCCCTGCTGGTCCCTACTGTTCTCGTGTCAGCCGCTGGTACTCTACGGGATTCCGTGTCATCTGCTGGTACATACGGTATATCTCGTGTCAATGCTGGTACATACTGTAATACGTGTCAATGCTTGTACATACTGATGATCATGTCAATGCTGGTACATACTGTATATCGTGTCAATGCTGGTACATACTTACTCGTGTCAATGCTGGTACATACTGTATATCGTGTCAATGCTGGTACATACTGTGATACTCGTGTCAATGCCGTACACATACTGTATATCGTGTCAATTGCACGGTACATACTGGTATATCGTGTCAATGCCGTACAATACTGTATATCGTGTCAATGCCGTACATCTGTATAACTTCATGCGGTCATACTGTTATCGTGCAATGCTCGGTACATTACTGTATATCGTGTCAATGCGGTACTACGTACTTGTTCATGGGTACATACTGTATATCGTTTCAATGCTCGGGGTACCTACTGTATATCGTGCAATGCCGGTACATACTGTTATCGGTCAATGCGATATACTTATGTGTCAATGCGGACTACTGTATATCGTGTCAATGCCGGTACATACTGTATATCGTTGTCAATGCCGGGTACATCTGTATATCGTGTCAATGCCGGTACATACTGTATATCGTGTCAATGCGGAGTACATACTGTATATCGTGTCAATGCTGGGTACACACTGTATATCGTGCATGCTGGTAATCACTGTGTATCGTGTCAATGCTGGTACATCACTGTTCTCGTGGTCAACTGCTGGTACACTACTGTAATATCGTGTCAATGCGTACATACTGTATATCGTGTCAATGCTGGTACTATTTATATCGTGTCAATGCTGGTTTACATACTGTATATCGTGTCAATGCTGGTAACATACTGTATATGTGTCAATGCTGGTACATACTGTATATCATGTCAATGCTGGTACATACTGTATATCTGTCAATGCTGGTACATACTGTATATCGTGTCATGCTGTACATACTGTATATCGTGTCAATGCTGGTACATACTGTAATCGTGTCAATTTGCTGGTAATACTGTATATCTGTCAATGCTGGTACCAACTGTATAATCTATTGTCAATGCTGGTACCTGTATATCTGCAATGCTGGTACAACGTATATCGTCATGTGGTACATATGTATATCGTCAATGCTGGTACATACTGTGTAACTCGTGTCAATGCTGGTACATACTGTAATCGGTGTCATGCTGGTACAATACTAATATCGTGTCAATGCGGTACGATCTACTGGTATACATATGTCAATGCTGGTACATACTGTATATCGTGTCAATGCTGTATACATACTGTATATCGTGTCAATGCTGGTACATACTGTATATCGTGTCCAATGCTGGTACAGACTGTATATCTGGTCAATGCTGGTAATAATATTACTGTATATCGTGTCAATGCTGGTACATACTGTATATCGTGTCAATGCTGTACATACTGTATATCGTGTCAATGCTGGTACATAGTGTATAATCGTGTCAATGCGTACATACTGTATATCGTGTCAATGCTGGTACTACTGTATATCGTGTCAATGCTGGTACATACTGTATCTGTGTCAATGCTGGTACATACTGTATATCGTGTCAATGCTGGTACATCACTGTCATATCTGTCACTGGTACATACTGTCATACGTGTCAATGCTGTACATACTGTATATCGTGTCAAAGCTGGTACATACTGTTATATCGTGTCAATGCTGGTACATACTGTATATCATGTTCAATGCTTGTACATACTGTATATCGTGTCAATGCTGGTACATACTGTATTCGTGTCAATGCTGGTACATACTGTATATCGTGTCAATGCTGTAGGTACATACTGTAATATCGTGTCATGCTGGTACATATGTATATCGTGTCAATGCTGGTACATACGTATATCATGTCAATGCATGACATACTGTATATGCATGTCAATGCTGGTACATACTGATATCGTGTCAATGCTGGTACATACTGTATATCGTGTCATGCTGGTACATACTGTATATCGTGTCAATGCTGGTACATACTGTATCATGTCAATGCTGGTATACTGTTATCATAGCATGCTGGTATCATACGTAATATCGTGTCAATGACATTACACACTGTATATCGTGTCAATGCTGGTACACACTGTATATCGTGTCAATGCTGGTACATACTGTTATCGTGTCATGCTTGGTACACTGTATATCGTGTCAATGCTGGTACATACTGTATATCGTGTCAATGCTGGTACATACTGTATTCGTGTCAATGCTGGTACATTACTGTATATCGTGTCAATGCTGGGGTACATACTGTAATCGTGTCATGGTACATCGTAATCGTGTAATGCTGTACATACTGTATATCGTGTCAATGCTGGTACATACTGTATAGTGTCAATGCTGGTACATCTGTATATCGTGTCAATGCTGGTACATACTGTATATCGTGTCAATGCTGGTACATACTGTATATCGTGTAGCTGGTACATACTGTATATCGTGTCAATGCTGGTACATCCTGTATATCGTGTCAATGCTGGTACATACTGTTATATCGTGTCATGGCCGGTACATATTAATGTGTCAATGCCGGTACATACTGTATATCATGTGTCAATGCTGGTACATACTGTATATCGTGTCAATGCGGTACATACTGTATATCGTGTCAATGCATGGTACATACTGTATATCGTGTCAATGCTGGTACATACTGTATATGTGTCAATGTCGGTACATACTGTAATCGTGTCAATGATCGGTACATACTGTATTCATGTCAATGCTGGTACATACTGTATATCAGTGTCAATATGCGGTACATCTGTATATCGTGTCAATGCCGGAACCGGAATATCGTGTCAATCGGTAACACGTATATCGTGTCAATGCTGGTACATACTGTATATCGTGTCAATGCTGGTACATACTTGTTATCGTGTCAATGCTGGGTACTACTGTATCGTGTCAATGCTGGTACATACTGTATATCGTGTCAATGCTGGTAACATACTGTATATCATGTCAATGCTGGTACATACTGTATATCATGTCAATGCGTACATACTGTATATCATGTCAATGCCGGTACATACTGTATATCGTGTCAATGCTGGTACATACTGTATATCTGTCAATGCTGGTACATACTGTATATCGTGTCAATGCGGTACATACTGTATATACGTGTCAATGCTGGTACATCTGTATATTCGTGTCAATGCTGGTACATACTGTATATCGTGTCAATGCTGGTACATACTGTATATCGTTCATGCTGGTACATTAATCGTGCAAGTGGTACACACTGTATATCATGTCAATGCTGGTACATACTGTATATCGTGTCAATGCTGGTACATACTGTATATCGTGTCAATGCTGGTACATACTGTAATATCGTGTCAATGCTAGGTACATACTGTATATCGTGTCAATGCTGGTACAATGACTGTATATCTGTCAATGCTGGTACATACTGTATATCGTTGTCCAATGCTGGTACATACTGTATATCGTGTCAATGCTGGTACATACTGTTATCGTGTCAATGCTGGACATCACTGTAATATTCATGTCAATGCTGGTACATACTGTAATATCGTGTCAATGCTGGTACATCTGTATATCGTGCAATGCTGGTACACACTGTATATCATGTCAATGCTGGTACATACTGTAATCATCGGTCATGCTGGTACATATGTATATCGTGTCAATGCTGGTACATACTGTATATCGTGTCATGCAGGTACTACTGTATATCGTGTCAATGCTGGATACATACTGTATATCGTGCAATGGCTGCAGCTGAAAGGGTTATAGGTAATATTCTGCTGGCACTGAAAGAGTTAATAGGAAAGTCGTTGGCATTGAAGGGTTAATGGTAATACTCACTGTGCACAGCACAACATAGGACTGTTCACACTGCACTAGTTATTACTATGGCACTTCCCCCTTTCCAATGATCTGTATGTTACCCACCTAATTAGATTGTAAGCTCTGTGGGGCAGGACCTCTTTCCTCATGTTACATGTTTTAAGCACTTGTATTTTTCCTGATGCTCAAACTTCATAATTCACTATTTATATTTTATGTATTTATTTACTGTCCCCCTTGTATGACTTTCTGTATTCTATATTGTACAGCACTGCGTCCCTATAAATAAAACATATACATACATACTCTGCTGGCACTGAAATGTTAATGGAAATACTATGGGGAGGACTGCTGGCACGAAGGGTTAATGGCAAGTGCACACACACATGAACCCTGGTCATGACCGTAACACCCTGGTCCTATACGCCACACCCCAGTGTCTATACACCCACACACCCCGAAACCTGCAGACAGTGACCCCGGGTCTATAACCGCCCCAGTGACACCCACAACAACCTATTAGAAACCTGTCTATAGCACCGCAGTGTACCTCACACACCCTATCAGAAACCCTGGTCTATAGCACCCAGATGTACCCTTCACACACCCATATCAGAAACCTGCTGCTACCTATAGCACACAGTGTAC
Source organism: Hymenochirus boettgeri (assembly GCA_019447015.1). Lineage (NCBI taxonomy): Eukaryota > Metazoa > Chordata > Amphibia > Anura > Pipidae > Hymenochirus > Hymenochirus boettgeri. The sequence continues at coordinate 5,401 of JAACNH010000486.1, read as the reverse complement.
CCCACACACCCTATCAGAAACCCTGGTCTATAGCCCCCAGTTGTACTACACACCCTATCAGACAACCCTCGGTCTATAGCACCCACGTGTACCCCAACACCCTATCAGAAACCCTGGTCTATAGCACCCAGTGTAACCCTAACACCCTATCAGAATACCCTGGTCCTAATACACCCAGTGTACCCCACACACCCTATCAGAACCCTGGTCTATAAGCACCCAGTGTACCTACAACCCTATCAGAAACCCTGGTCTATAGCATCCAGTGTACCCCCCCACACACCCTATCAGAAACCCTGGTCTATAACACCCAGTGTACCCCACACACCCTATCAGAAACCCTGGTCTATAGCACCAGGGCTACCCACACACCCTATCAGAAATACCCTGGTCTATAGCACCCAGTGTAACCCCACACACACCTATCAGAACCCTGGTCTATAGCACCAGTGTACCCCACACCCATCAGAAACCCGGTCTATAGCACCCAGTGTACCCCACACACCCTATGAACCCTGGTCTATAGCACCAAGTACCCCCCACACCCTATAGATCCCTGGTTATAACACCCAGTGTACCCCACACACCCTATCAGAAACCTGGTCTATAGCACCCAGTGTACCCCACACCCCTATCAGACCCTGGTCTATAGCACCCAGTGTACCCCACACACCTATCAGAAACCCCTGGTCTATAACACACAGTTACCCCACACCCTATAGACCTGGTCTATAACACCCAGTGTACCCCACACACCCTATCAGAAACCCTGGTCTAATAGCACCCAGTGTACCCCACACACCCTATCAGAAATCCCTGGTCTATAGACACCAGTGTACCCCACACACCCTGTCAGAAACCTGGTCTATACACCCAGTGTGAACCCCAACACACCCTATCAGAATACCCTGGTCTATAGCACCAGTGTACCCCACCACCCTATTAAATCCCTGGTCTATAACACCAGTGTACCCCCCCACACCTCGAAAACCTGGTCTAGTACACCAGTGTACCCCACACACCCTATCAGATACCTGGTCTATAGCCCCAGTTACCCACACACCCTATCAGAAACCTGGTCTATGCACCAGTGTACCCCACACCCTTCAGAACCCTGGTCTATAGCACCCAGTGTACCCCACACCCTATCAGAACCTGGTCTATACACCCAGTGTCCCCACACACACCTATCAGAATCCCTGGTCTATAAACATCCAGTGTACCCCACACCCCCTATCAGAACCCGGTTATAGCACCAGTGTACCCCACCCCCTATAAGAAACCCTGGTCTATACACCAGTGTACCCCACACACCCTATCAGAACCGCTTTTAACCACCCCCACACAACCCTATCAGAAACCATGGCTATAACCCCAGTGTACCCCACACACCTATCAGAAACCTGGTCTATACACCCAGTGTACCCCACACACCCTATCAGAATCCCTTGGTCTATAACACCAGTGTACCCCACACACCCTATCAGAATACCTGGTCTATAACACCCAGTGTACCCCACACCCTACAGAAACCCTGATCTATACCCCAGTGTACCCCACACACCCTATCAGAATCCCTGGTCTATAGCACCCATTGTACCCCACACACCCTATCATCCACTGGTCTATAACACCCAGTGTACCCCACACACCCTATCAGAAACCCTGGTCTATACTCACCAGTGTACCCCACACACCTATCAGAACCTGGTCTATAGCACCCAGTGTACCCCACACACCTTATCAGAAACCCTGGTCTATAGCACCCAGGTGTACCCCAACACCCTATCAGAATCCTCTGGTCTATAGCACCCAGTGTACCCACACACCCTATCAGAAACCTGGTCTATAGCACCCAGTGTACCCCACCACCCTATCAGAATCCCTGGTCTATAACACCCAGTGTACCCACACCACCCTATCAGAACCCTGGTCTATAACACCCAGTGTACCCCACACCCTATCAGAAACCCTGGTCTATAGCACCCAGTGTCCCCACACACCTATCAGAAACCTGATCTATAGACACCCAGTGTACCCACTGACCTATCAGAAACCTGGTCTAAGCACCCAGTGTACCACACACACCCTATCAGAACCCTGGTCTATAGCACCCGTGTACCCCACACCCTATCAAGACCTGGTCTATAGCACCCAGTGTACCCCACACACCCTATCAGAACCCTGGTCTATAGCACCCAGTGTACCCTACACACCCTATCAGAAACCTGGTCTATAGACCCAGTGTAACCCACACACCCTATCAGAACCCTGGTCTATAGACACCCAGTGTACCCCACACACCTATCAGAACCCTGGTTCATAGCACCCAGTGTACCCCACACAACCCTGTCAGAAACCCTGGTCTATAGCACCCAGTGTACCCCACACACCCTATCAGATACCCTGGTCTATACAACACCCAGTGTACACCACACACCCTATCAGAAACCTGGTCTATAGCACCCAGTGTAACCCCACACACCCATCAGATACCTGGTCTATAGCACCCAGTGTACCCCATACACCCTATAGATACCCTGGTCTATAGCACCCAGTGTACCCCACACACCCTATCAGTACCCTGGTCTATAGCACCCAGTGTACCCCATACACCCTATCAGAAACCCTGGTCTATAGCACCCAGTGTACCCCACACACCCTATCAGATACCCTGGTCTATAGCACCCAGTGACCCACACACCCTATCAGAACCCTGGTCTATACACCCAGTGTACCCCACACACCCTATCAGATACCCTGGTCTATAGCACACCCAGTGACCCTACACACCTATCAGAAACCACCTGTCTATAACACCAGTTGACCCCACACAACCCTATCAGATACCATGGCTAAATAACACCAGTGTACCCACACACCCTATCAGAACCTGGTCTATATCACCAGTGAACCCCACCACCCTATCAGAAACCCTGGTCTATAGCACCCAGTTGTCGACCCCATCACACCCTATCAGATACCCTGTCTAGAGCACCCATTTACCCATACAACACCCTATCAGATACCCTGGTCTATAGCACCCAGTGAACCCCACACACCCTATCAGATACCCTGGTCTATAGCACCCAGTGAACCCCACACACCCTGTCAGAAACCTGGCGCTGGTATGAATGAAAGTAGAAGAAACCTGAACACCAGGGGGCGCTGGTAGGAAAGGAAGGTAATTAAATAACAGAAACCTGTCCAGATAGTCCCAGGTGATGGACACTTGACTTACAGAGAAGTCCAACCTATGAAGGGCTCCTTATTACTTATATTCTTAGACTTTGGCACAGTTCCACTCTCCTGCCAACTTCCCAACCTTGTCCATGGCTCCGGTCGGGATTGGGCGCCCACTCAGGGGCATAACTACAGGGGAGCAGCAGGAGCAACCGCTGGGGGGCCCAGGAGCCAAGCGGGCCCCATCTTCCTATTTTTACTATGATAGATATAGCCTCCCTCCAGAAAACCACACATGGATAGGGGCCCCATCACAGTTTTGCTGGGGGCCCAGTGATTCTTAGTTACATCACTGCGCCCACTACGGGACTTTTCAAGTTTGTTTCAGATGCCAAAAAGCCGAGAACCCTCATGGGTAATAGTTAGTGATGAATTTTGGTTCCGTTAGACACCAGGGATCAATCCTCATTACGGATAATGACTTTGGTCTGACCTTGTCCTGTCCTTCACAGGTGCGTCCTGGGCGCAGAGAGAAGTTACCGTCCAACAGGGTCCACTGTACCGGACAGTAGGCACTCACATCTCTATCTGGTGCAGGGTGAAAGGATACACTGGACCCTCGAACCAGGACTTTGAGTGGTCTGTATATCTGCCATCTGCTCCAGAGAAGGAGGTTCGGATAGTGAGCACCAATGACCCTCGGTTCCCTTACACCGTGTATGAGCAACGTGTGGAGAAATCGGACATCTACGTGGAGAGAGTGAGCGGGGACCGTGCGCTTTTACACATCCGCCAACTGCAGGAACAGGACGCTGGAGAGTACGAGTGCCACACACCCAACACCGACCCCTCCTACCATGGCAGCTACAGCGCCAAGATGAACCTGGCTGGTAAGTCATGGAGCAGTGGGGTGAGGATCATTTAATGGGGGCTTCCTTTACACTGTCTGAGATATTCTGGGGGCCCCTCTCTTTGGCTCATTGGATGTACTTGCCCACTGAATTTTGGGCACTGGGTTCTACCTGCAGAGTCTGGAAATTTCACACTGTGTCAATCACAATCAGTACCAGGTACACTTAGCGTCTTCTTAAATGAAAGGGGAACTGTGGTCTCCAGACAAGTTATGGTTAAAAAAAAAACTTCCCGCTGTAAAATTAACCATAGATTAGTTTTCTAACTGCAGCCTATCAGAAGTTACAGTGCTGAAAGGGTTAACACGTGCGGCTTCCAGTAACTTTGGGGGACATGCACTGATGACATCACTAATCACTTGTCTGTGCAGGGCATTCCTTCCTCCAGCACCATGTATTAGGTGAGTATGGTCACAGGGGAGGAGCAGAGGGTGCAGGGAATGCCACTCAAGCTGTTTGAAGAAGGAAGTGTTAACCTTTTCTGCTCCACGTGACAGGCTAGACAGTTAGAAATGTGATCCAGTGGGCATTTTACTATTCTTTACTATTCTTATTACCCTAGCAAAGTTATTTCCCAATAAAGTGGAACACATTTGTATGTGTGCATGTAATGTAGCATACATGTGCTAACTGGTTCAAATTGTGCACACACAAAAATCTGGTGAAATCACACAATATAATATTGTATCAATGTACACAGCTAATTAGATATGATTACTGTGTATAAATACATTAACGAGCCATACAATAAACTGGGGCATTGTTCACCAATAGAACATGTCAAAGGACACGAGGACATCCCTTAAACAAACAAGGAATGTTACAAGTTACTGGTATTGATACATAAAGTAGAGTTGATCCAGGGAAATTTCCCATTGCCACTTGGAGTCAGGAAGGGATTTTTTCCCCCTTCATAAATTTGGTGGGTTTTTTGCCTTCCTCTGGATCAACAGTTAGGCAGGAAATGAGGATATTGCTAGATGGGTTGGACTGGATGGGTGTATGTGTATTCAACCTCAAATACTATACTATCATACTATAATATAATAATACCATAATATACTATAATATACAATACTAATACTATGCAATACTATACAATACTATACATACTAATACTATACTATACATACTAATACTGTACTATACATACTAATACTGTACTATACTGTACCGTACTGTACCATACTATACTATACCGTACTATACAATACTATACCATACATACTAATACTATACTATACATACTAATACTATACAATACAATACTATACTATACATACTAATACTATACTATCTTATACTAT